>VYZT01047633.1:0-14136 GCA_013400735.1 Pomatostomus ruficeps
ATCAAAACCACGACAATTATGTATTTGAAACATATGGTAATTTGCCATACACTTCACCCAGAAATCAGGGACAACCCTACAATGGCTGTGGAAATGAAGTACACTAATACACCAATTTTTTAGTCACTCAGTGACTTATCATCCATACAGGTTCCCAACGCCGTTGAAGTTTATACACCACACAAACCTCTAGAAATACAAGTTTCACAGGCAACAGCACAGGAAACAGGGCAGTACTTACAGGCAGACCTGTGGTCAAAGCACATCAGTGCAAGCTTTTTCTTTGGCTGGACACTGACATGTCAAACAACAGCACAGAAGATGCACCTACTCTAAATCCTCATTTAACTGTGGCAGCAAATGGTGACCTTTTTAAAGAGGACTCTTTCTAGAAAACTCAGTCCTGTCGCAAGAGAAAACCATCTGCAACAAACATCTAAGGCTGGACTGATTTCCAAACTCTGGAAACTTGGGCATAGTGCAGGTTCTGTCAGCTCCAAGAGCAGATGTGGATTTTAGAATGTAGTTGAGTGATTTTTACTTAAGTTATTTAAAGATCATGTAAACAGAACAGCTGAGAGAAAAATATATGTGTTTGCTTCCTATTTTTTTACTTGAAGATCAGCTTCACTAATCTACAAACTACAATAGCACCAAGAAAAGGAATGGCAAACTAGAAGTAGACTACTAACCTCCCCTCCTTGAGGCACAAAAGAAGCAGGACAGAAATTTGAGAGATATGTCTTAGCAAAAAATATAAACGTGCAATGCCATTTCTACATTCTAGGAAAAAAAGTGAAAAAGATGATGCAGGACTCATACCAGCAATGTGGGCTGCAATAATCTCAATGCAGTAATGAAATAAATCCCAAATTCAATACGCAGAGCAACCATTTTTAACTGCTGTTTTCCTATATCTAGAGTTTGGATAGCAAATACCTACCAGTTTTGAGAGTTTGAAACAGTCAGATGGTAAGCATCTGGTAACTATCAACAAATTTAGCTACTTCAGCTTAATTACCGTAAAATTTCTGCTACAAAAGAATCAAATTTTTCTAAGCCATCTCAGCACTAGGCAGAGTCAAGCATGTGCATTAACTTTCCTCGTTAATCACAGCACTTTAGAAGAAAGCTAATGTCAACACAACCCTTCCTGAGTGAGAGAGACTGCTAATTGCTAGTTTCAACAACGAAATAGCTCACTTACTCTGTTCTTTTGGTAACAATGCACGAAAGGCAGGGGAATATCCTGCACATTTAGAATGTAAACCTGGAACCCAGACTATCATAAACTAATTAAAATGCTGTTCTGTTTGTTGCAGTGGTACTTCAATATGTAACAAGCTGATTCTGAAGTACTTGAGTATTATTAATCCTTCAGACTTGTCGCAGTTATGAATGAGAGCTAGACAGACACTCTCAAAATGCTGCCAGCACAACAGAGTAAAACAGCTTTTAATCCATTAATCACAACATACCCTTTTTAATTCAAAAATAACAACCTGTGCAGTTTCAAGCTTTTTGTTCTTACGCTCTTTAACCAAGAGAGGTAACAGGTAGTTGATCTGGTATTACTTAGAAATTTCTAAGTTCAACTCTGTTGACCATACCAGGACCTACTCCCAATACCAACACAAAAACTCAAAGTATTTTGGTGCAGAAAGCAATTTGTATTCATTTATTTTCAATATTTATTTATTTATCAGAACTTAATTTAGGCATTTGAATTAATTAATGCATTTAAATACATTACAACAATTAAATGATTTTGTAAAAAATCCATTCCAAAGAAAGCCATAAGGTTGTAATTTTTTCACTGTTAAAGCTCAGAAGAGAAATGATAATGTTTGTTGGTAATTATAGTTTTGGTTATAAATTTCGTGAAATATTAACACTTATGGAATTACTATAACAAAGCAGACAAAAAAAATCTATCAAGAAATCAAGTTAGGCAAAAGTTTTAAAATGGAAAAATAAAATCGGCTAGCAGGTCAAACATCACTTGCAATTCCATGTATTGGATCTCAGCCAAAATATGTGCCTCTTGCACAGTACAAGAATAATGAAAACAGTGTTATACTACTAGAGATGCATCAATTTTTCCTTTTATACTTGGGTCACATGCACTACCCACTCTTCGCCACACATTTAATATTTTCCCAGCAAAATTCAGTGTGGTACTGATAGAAAAAATAACCTGTTATATTAACTATTCCACCTCCAAACAACCCTGCCTGCCCTGCAGCAAGCCGGCTGAAACCTTGATATTCTGCATGGGAGCCACTGTTTCATACCCTGATTGCACGCTCAGCCCAAGCAGTTTCAATACACATCAGGCTAACAACAGCCTTCTCCCACTCCCGACAGGATCTCTCCCATCATGCGGTTAAAACTGCTAAACTATTTCTGCCATCTGATGTCCCTGTTTCCCACTAACACATCTCGTTTCTCTCAACTAAAAGAGCCACGTTCTAAGAATATCAATTCCCTGCAAACTCACTTGATTCAATCATGGAAGGTTTTGAGTTGGAAGGTACCTTCAAAGATCATCTAGTCCACACACACTGTCACAGGCAAGGGTATCTTTTTTTCAACCAGGTTGCTAAAAGCCCCATGCAACCTGGTCTGGAACACCTCCAGGGATAAGTCATCCACAGCTTCCTAGGACAACCTGTTCAGTTCCTCACCACCCTCATTGCTTCCTCACATTCAATCTCAATCTTCTCTCTTTTCAGTTTCATCTTTCAGTGTTGCCATTTTCCAGGAAACACGCCAATTCACCATAAATTAATATTTCTCCAAATACACACTTTGAGATATATGGAAGGAAAAGTCCTAAATACTTCACACTCCTGAAGCAACTAAGAGCTGATCACAGGATACCTGGAAAAGTGTGGTCTCCCAAACACTCTTTTGTGAAGTGACAACATAAGCTCATATCATCTTAAATATCACTGATTTTCAAAAAATATCTCATGAGGCTTAGTTTGTCTTTGCCTTGGCAGTGCTAATGTGAGAAACCTGAACTTCACCTTAAGTGCCACAGGTATGACGCTCTTCACAAGCTTATTTGACTTTTTCTGGGGTTTATGCATTTTCTTCAACACATCAACATGTCACTGGTAGTCTCAGCTTTCAATGCTAACTCATTGTGTCCTTAATTCATGTGCCACTCCTATTTAGCCAATAGGCATCGGTCTTCATCCAACCCATCTTATCAAGATTGAGACAAGAAAATAAGCATAACAGTGCTTATCAGAAAAAAATGCCATGTTTTGCTGCACTGAAGGATGAAACTAAAGAACCAGGAAAAAAAACAAACCTTTATCACCGTTCAAGGTGAACACTTATTTCAGCTACTGTCAGATGTTCACTGAGCTGAGGCCTCATCAGGAACATACTCCTTACCTAACCAACTCAACAGAACAAAGGAGACAAACTGAAATTAAAAAAAAGTATCAAGCAAATGAAAAGATGATGCCATTGCAGTAATGCCTAAGAACCAACCTTCTTTAATCTTCAAGCATAGTACCAGTCAATCCTGCTTTCAAATTTTCCCACTCAGTCCAAGCAGGACTGCATGACTGCATTAAAGAGATGACCTAGATGGGAAATACTATGGGTAGACAACACCAAATTAAATTTCACTACCAGAAGTCATGCTTTTAGATGAAAAAAATTCACTTGTTTTAATTAACAAGGAACTGGTGCATAACAGAGCATTAAGAGCAGGGAAGTGATTTAAAGTGAATAGTAACTTCTTAATTTTTTCTTGCAATGGCTTGTTAACTTTAGAAGAGGCTGGAACTGGTATAATGTTCTGCCCTTTAAAAACACATAGTAACACAAGCATCGTTACCAGCAATCAAAAAAATAAATGCTCTGTATATGAAAGCAGCAGCAGACACTTGAACAGCTCAGCAAACTGGCAGCACCCACAGAGTACACTCCTGAAATTGGATTAATCTGGAACACAGGAAGGTAAGTTGCCTTGAGCAAGCTTGTCTAGTGTAGAAAAGTAAAAATGTACCTTTGAGCAGTGACGCAAAACTGAGATGGCTCTCAGGGATAGTAGATCTATTACAAAACAAGAGTATGGTGAGTAAATGAGCCGCTTGCTGTGTTTTGTATTAGAAAACTTCATTGGCCCACACTACCTGAGGGCAGCACATGCAATCCCGAGCAGAAACATCTTCCTTGCAATTTCTTCATTTTGTAGTTCTCAAATAGCAAATGCCCCTCTATTAGGGGCTGCTTAAATGGAAATACAGTTCAGTCTGTAATCCAACAAGAGACTGAAAAGTTCAGGAATGGAAGCCACAAGCAAAAGGGAAAAATCAGAGGGAGAGACTGTACACCTGTTAAACAGGGTTTACTCTATGTGTGCAACTGCTGCAGCTGAGGTTAGTAGCAGTGAAGATACCCAAGCATGCAGACAATCCTCATCCTCTGAGAAGGAAAGCAGAGCAACCACTCAATCCCTAAGATGTAACTTTCAAGGATGCTCCAGCTGCTACACTCACTGCTTGACATACTGCTTCAGAAAGCCTTTCCATACCACAGGTGTCATTCCTCCCTCCCGGCCACACTCACACAAGATACTCAGTAGATCCCTAAGCATCACAAAATAATCGCCTCACCCACCTACCTTAATTCCTACTGTTTCCATTTAAAATGAGTTTTAAGATTACGATTTCCTCACTTAAAACTAACTGAAGGGGTGTGCTTTCTCTCTATGTAAGACAACAAGTCTGGCCTCCCAGTACTGCAATCCTACTTGCAGTTAATGTTTGGGCAGGTAAGTTTAAGGAGTGGTATGAAAGAAAGTGAACTTTATATCAAGAATGCACAGAGCAAAATCCACAGACTTGCAAGGTAGTAGAAGTGACAGACACACACACACACACACACACAATTACAAGCCTCCCAACAATATGGGTATATGGATACTGAAGTTTCAGTGCTCAAGTGGAATGGAAAATACAAAAGAAACCAAAGACACAGAAAGACACTGCTTTCAGGTGAAATATAGAAACCTACGGGATATTTATAATGCCAGGAATTACACACTTCTCATAATTTTCTTTCCTCTGAGGGGAAGGTAGTTTTGCTGAAATTCCCTTATACCCTCAGCACTGCCTAGATCTTATATGAGACTCCAGAAGACCTGTCAAGGCACTTAATCAGCAGTGAAAATGTCCCTCTTTTGCAGGTATGTGGAATAAGGCACAAAGCTGAAGCAGTCTGCCCACAGTCACCCAGCTCAGCCAGCAGCAAAGTCAGAACAGATTTGTGTTTCCCAAATTCCAAACCCACAGCTACCCCAGGAATCTCACTGCAGTCTCTCAGGTTTGGAACAGTATCTGTTATTCCCTACCAAATTACTCCTGTTCAGTCTTTTTCATCTTACCATAAAAGCCCCAAGGATGCACTTCTGGACTTGAATATAAAATTTGGTGTAGTCCAAACTTTATTTCTACATTATTACTTCAAATTAATTTAAGTCTGTAATTTTGTTATATTCTGTATATCCTGTCTCAATTAGTGGTATAAACTTTTACCCTGTGCATCAGGAAGTTCTGCAGCAGATACAGTAATGAATATAGGCCCCAGAACACTTAAAGCAATGAATAACTAAACAGAAATGGCTGATTTTATGTGCAAAAAGAAACCTCCAGAGATGCATTAGCTCAATTTTCTCAGGACATTTTGACAGATCTGACTTAGCTTCGGCAATCTAGCCTTACTTATTTTATAACTAGACCAGAGTAGGTTGCTGGATGAAGTTGCCCCATGACTACCCAAGGGTCATCCCACAGCTTCTCCCCTCCAAACATTTCAGGCTGGCAAGAACACAGGACTGCTGATAGCACAGCGATCTCTCTCAGTGGAGCATCATCAAAATAACCATGACAAGGCAGCAAGATGCTGTTGGGTTTTTTTTAGGAAGCAAAGTGGCAAGACTGTGGGCTGACCATTCCTCCTCTGAGTTATCAGATTTTCTCCTGTCACCTAAGAACCAGTCCCAACCTGCTCCTCTCATAACCCGTATGTCTGATTCTATCCAGCTTACCTTAGGAAATTAATCCAGTGCTGTCTAATGACAGAACATGAGTATCACATTTAGATTCCTGCAGGAACATCAAATTACAGGAGAAATTTGCCTTGAACTGGCGTAAAATGGATACACAGCTTCTGTCCCAGCTTGAAGGGAAAGTGCAAAAACCTTTACGTTACTCGGCAGGACCAATTCATCCAGAGCACAGTCAGATCCCTGCATGTATCCCATGGATACACTTCAAGTGTTCATCTCCAGTATCGTAACACCTACAGAACATCTCCAGAGACTGACAGATCTTCAGGACTGTACATAACTGTGTATGCAATATGGGAGCTCAGTATGAACAGGGAGACATTACCATGTCACAAAAACAGCCATCACACTCATTTTGCGAACCAAATGTGTTTCCAGAGTCCACCCCCGGCTCCAAAAGCAGCTCAGACCACCTTGCCATTCATACCAAAATCAACTTCATTCATCTTTCATCTTATAATACAATTGTGGATTCTATAAGCCGCATTTATTAATGCTTTTCCAGTTGAAGACCTTCATATAGATGAGATTACAGACCATAACTATTACTTCTACGTTCACACTTGAATTTGATAGCTCTCTCTTTGCATACTAGTTCAGAAATATTCAACAGTGTTAGTTAAAAACAACAAGCCTTTTACTGTCTTTTCTTGCATTTTCTTTGCAAAAGAGACATTAAATTACTGAACACTGGAATTCAGTGATCTTGGAATGCGTAAAACTTGCAGGTAAGTAAATAGTAAATATGTATTAGGCTCCCTCCCACAAGAAAGAATGAAGCCTCTAACTACAGGTATTTTTTTCCCGTCTTCTTAATAAAGAATATAAACGTACTTTCTGAAAACATGGCTTCTCTATATTGTTACAACCACAGCAAGCAAAATGAAACTCAATAATCCTTCAGCTATTTTCTACCAAGAAGTCAAACAGACTGGCAACAAACTGCTTGTGGTGACATAATACTTAATTAAAAGATTAAGAACACATTCTTTTCTCAGAGGCTATGCAGCATAAAGCTTGTCTGCCCTTTTTCACCAAACACGGTTTCATTCCAGATACTTAAGGTGATTTTATTCAAGAGTGCTTTCCCTCACACGTGTGCCTCCTGTATTTCTATGTCAAATTATTACACACTACTATGCAAGGACACCACATGACGGTATTAGTCATTAGGGTGGAACCCAGTGTGGCTTGGCTGTATCACAAAAGGAAACAATGTTTTAATAAGTACTTTCGAGAGTGTCAATAACCTAGGAATCTAGTTTTATTTTAGTGCTCAGAATTAATGAGGAGTATCAAATTGAACACATAAGCACTTCCCAGGGTCTAAATTAGGCACGGGGGTAAAACATGACACAGCACAACCAGTAACAGTAACCCTGTGAAACACACCCTTGGAAACCCAAGGAATAAATCTCACCAGTCACTTCAGACATGGTTTTCTCTGCTGCTAGCCTAGAGATGTCACATGGTGCAAGCACAAACATATACATAAGGAAGGGGCTTAAAATAAAATCTTTCACATAATCTAGTACATAGTTACCAAAAATGCTGAGGTCCAGCAACACAGACCAGACAAGCGCTCACAATTCTTCACTACTACTTTCCACTATACCAACAACCAACAACTAAGTACAGTAAGTGAACTCATATGCAGATCACCCTTCAGATGAAGAATTGACTACATCTTGGATAGTACTCACCTTCTTCCGATTTAAAATGTTACTCTCGTGTAAGAGTTTCTGACACAAAATGCAGCTGAGAAGATACAAGCTCAGTCAGTTACTGTAATACTACTAATGCAACATGGCATTTTGAACCAATCTGCTTTCCTTCTAAAAGGGAAGATTTAAGCCTAAATCAGAGCAATGATATGTTTCCCTTTTGATATAATTCTGTGTTCCAAGTACATTGCAAGCTTAAGGGATTCTGGAAAGACCTTGCAGCTTTCAAAAATTAAAAAAACACAAACCAAACCGAGTCTGGGCATACAATCTGTCCTTTAGAAGTTTCCCATCCACCAGAAAGACAGTATTTCTTAACACTTAAGGAAAAAAAGCCTTTGCACGCAAGGATTTGGAATAATCTAATGACTTGAGAGAGGGAAAGCCCCCAGCGCCCAGGTTCTGATGGAGACCTCAGCACAAGACTAGATTGACTGCAAAAGGTCATTAGGGACACAGAACACGAGCTTATTCAAACCAAGTCAGAGGGTCAAAGCATTAAGCAATGCACTTGCATACCAGAGAGGATTACCTACCTAAGTAGTTAGCACACAACAACTGTGAGCTCAGTCTTGTATCGATCACCTGCGTTAATCCCAAGGGTCGATTGCAGAGTTGCAAGATCAACAGCCTTGCCTTCCCAGTTATCAGAGTAAGCACACACAATGCAGAGATGGGAATACAACCTTTGAAGCATCCTAGAAGACCTACTTTTTCAAACAAGAAAACTGTTTATAAATTGTAAACAACCCTTCTCTGCCTTTCCTTCAAAGAACTGTTTTCACAAACAGCTTCAGAGCTTCCCAATTATGGCTCCACTAGACCTTCCTTACACTGACATTGATGTGAATTGCACTGATCAATTTTAAATAGATAATCATGCCTTTAGGTATAGATCCTTGTAAAATGACAGCTCAAAATCTGGAATTCATGATTGAAAAGACTGGGAGTGATTATGCTAGAAACAAAACACCAGAAAGGCCGGACAGAACTTCTATGTAGTAAGTAAAACTAAATTTCTCACAGATCACCTTATCAAAATACTCAATGCAGTATCAGTTGTAAAATATGGGAACAGACTGCTGTTAAAAACTCATTATACAGAGACTGGACCTGAACAACAATTATCAATTAACTGAACCGGACAACTAAATTATGAATCCCTAGAGTTTGTGAAAGCAACAGGAAACCATAAGCTTATACAAATTAAAAAGGAGGATGAGTAAAGTGATAGCTTCTGTGTCATTATAGCACTTCTGCCACCAGCACCTGCCAAAACAGCTCCGGCTGTCACAGTGTGACAGATGAGGCTGGATTGGTCCAGAAACCTGACTCCATTCTGCCATTTACAGGTTTTTGTCTCGAGGATAATAAAACATCATGTGACAATAATAGAGATGGAGCTCTTCCACTCGTTTTTGATAATTTTTCACCATTACAATTTTTCCATCCATCAACATAAACTGTAGAGTAAATCTCCCAGCTGACCAGTATACTCTTTGAATACTCTGAAAATTTCTCTTCATTAAAGAGAAACTAACACTTATTGATTCACATATCTTAGATCTGAGAATTTCGTTTTCCCTTTAAATTTTCATGTCCCTTTGTTTCAGCTCACACTTGAATGGCAGAGT
The DNA here is from genome assembly GCA_013400735.1 of Pomatostomus ruficeps. NCBI lineage: Eukaryota > Metazoa > Chordata > Aves > Passeriformes > Timaliidae > Pomatostomus > Pomatostomus ruficeps. The sequence goes on from VYZT01047633.1 coordinate 9,453, forward strand.
GTCTGTCTTTAGTAGCAGTAACTTCTTCCCTGACTCCTTTGTTCCACGGGACATGCACAAAAGAAACAAAATGAGGTATCAAACGTGCCAGCCAAGTACAGGTCGTGAGGCAAGGAAAGGACCATCACTTTCAGTTTTGTTTCCGAGACTAAACCCACAGATTTGCAAAAGCTGTTTAAAAATTACATACTTGCTTGTCTCCCAACCCTTAGAATTAAGGTTTTTGCCTAAAAGGTTTAAGCCACCCAGTGGCAACGGTGACCTTAAGAGCCACTAGCACTTCTGAACTGCAGCTCTGTGCGTACAGGAAACTGAAGTCATTAAGCAGCAGTTCTGCGTGGTGCTGTAACCCAACACCACCCCGCACACGCCTCAAGACACCCCATGTGCTGCGGCCACAGGGAGCGTCTCAGCCCACCCTACTGCCCGTGGCTGCTGCACAGCTACACAGATTTTCCCTCTGGACAAAAGGGAAGGAGGAGGCCAAAACAGTCTTTTCCCCACCCTTGCCTGAAAAATGCTGGGAAAAGAGCAGCTGCGGGAGTGCCTACACAGAGGCAGAAAGTCCCATGCTCCAAGGCTGATAAGGGAAGGTGAGGAAGAGGTCTGGCTAACTGCAGCACTTCCTCCTTTTCCTTAACACCCTACATCACAGCTGGAGTAGGAGCAAGAGTCAAGCTCCCCCAAAAGCCTCTTAGTCCCACAGCAGGCTGTGGGGTGCAGCAAGCCTTCCATCAGCAGCACAGCCACTGAAGTTACATCACCAAGCACAACCCATTGCCCCTTAGTTTGGCAACACTCACTTGCCAAGGTGAGTCATTTAGGAATATCGACCTCGAAGTGCTTAAATCCAACGCAAATACATTTTACTGGGTCTAGGATGGAAGCTACATTAGTTCCACAGCCAAGTGCCAGAGTCCACCTGCTTATCTCCACTCTATGAGACACCATCAGTGTCCTAATATTTCTGTATGACTAGGGTTTTTTTCACTTGCTTGGAATTTTTAATGACGCAGGGAATAAAAACAATTGATAAGGTGCCTACTCGTTTCCACTCATTGTCTTTTAACTAATCAAAAAAAACCAAAACAAGCAACAAAGTAAACCTAACGTTCCCTTTAGTAGGATAAATTTTGAGCTATCCAAAAACAAGAAGACACCCCCTGAATTATATTAAATATAAATAAATAAATAAATGCACTGAATGTCTTACTTCTACTAAGCAGCGAGCTAAAGGGAACACCAAGCATTATCAGGAAGTTAGAAACCACTAAACTGAAGTATTCTTACACCAATGTACACATCCATAGGATGTTTGCATCTCAAACTCTGAGAAAGATGTAGTCAAAAGGACAGCTAACTGGAAAAGATCCAGAAACAGGTGACAAGCATAAACAGAAAAGTTTAGCGCTAGAACCCAAGAAGTAAATATGACTGGATCTTTAGCCTACAAGGAGATGCAGCCCAAGAGCGACCCCGTGATTTAGCAGAACTCTTAAAGTCACAACCGGCATAGGCAAGACGAGCGTTCTGATTTTCACAGCACAAGAGGCAGAAATTAACAAGTTACCTGAAAGTAGACTCGACACACACCACACCCCCAAAGAAAATCAGATGTTTTGGTTCTTCACGGATTTATTTACTGCGGGGAGGCACTTCCGAACATCACGGACACCAACAGCTTACTCGGATCTCAAGAGCCACCGGGCAAACTCATCAAGGGCGAAGTCACCAGGGGTTACTAGGCAGAAAAATATTCCTTTGACTCCTGCAGTCCCGGAAACTGCTGGCAAGCAGGAGCCTGTGGGACAGGAGCGTCACCCCCCTTGCTCAGCGGGGCCAGCCCACGGCTGAGTGCTGGCACCTCACAGCGGCTGTACCGAGCGAGAGCGGAGGGTCCCTGTCTCCGGAGAAGAGGAAGGGGCGCGGTCCGTCCCCGGCTGCCCTCGCCCGGTACCTGCGGCCCCGCGGTCCCCGCCCTTACCTGCGGTACCCCAGTCCCGCTGCCCCTCTTAGTCCCTGCGGCCCCCGGCCCCGCTGTCCGGCCGTCCCGCGGTCACCGCCCGCCCTCCCTACGGGGCCCGCTCGGCGCCGCCGGACCCGGGCAACGCCATCTTGTCTGGGCCCCGCCGGCGGGATGGCGTCACGCCGCNTTTGTTCCGTCCCCTTACCAGCCGCTGTCCCTGGCCCTGTTCCCGTCTCTGCCCTTGTCCCTGCCTGTGCCTGTTCCATCCCCGTCCCTATTGCTCCGGCCCCGTCCCTATCCCTTTCCCTGTCCCTGCCCCTCTCCCATTCCCTGTGCCATCCCTGTCCCTGCCCTGCCCCAGTCGCTATCCCTTTACCTGCTCCAGTCCCTGCTTCTGTCCCTGTGCTGCCTGCTGGTGTCCCCAGCTCCTGCCCGCGAGCTCCTCCAGCCCCTCTCCCAGCCGGGCACCGTGCCAGGGCTCTCCAAGAGGGTGGGTGAAAGTGGTGAGTGGGACACCGAGAGGCCATTTCGCCCCACGCCCTTCAGCCCCTTCCCTCAGCAGCCATGGCCACCTCACCCTCCTGAGGGGCTCACGGGACATTCCTACTGGGTTTTCAGGCTTTTGAGCAGTCCTTGTTCCGAAATGGAGTTTTGTCTGAAATGGAAGTGGTAGTTTTGCATGTGAGGGAGGTTATGGAGATGAGAGTTAATCATGGTAAATCATGACTGAAAAAGGCCAAACTGGAATTACCCTTTTTATCCTCAGAGGAAACTGAAAAACCTGAAAGGTTCTTTTATAGTTTCTTTTTCAGTTTGGTTGCTCACAACACCCTTGTCTTTGGGGTTGGTTGGATGAAAACACAGAATAAAGGTCATAAAACCAATGTTGTATCATGAAAATGTGTACTGACTCCATGTGACTTGAGGTACCATCAGACATCAGGTGGCCAGGATCTGGCTTTTTTTCAAAGCCTCTCTGCACATCACATGGTTTTCTTGTTTCTCATCTCTGCAATGCCACTGGCAAGTAGTGGTTGCTGGCTTTGGATCACATGCAGTTTTGCCTCTGAAATCATAGAAAAAGTGTGTATAAGCCATGTGGACATCAGGTAGAGCTCTTATCCTTCCACATTGGTCTCAAAGGGGTGCAATGAAATGCATATACTGTGTATCTCTGTAATTCCCCAACAATAAGTGATTCCCTAGGTGGAATGTGTGTGAAAATTACTGGGGGAAAAATTTCAGAAAACTGGGAAGTTATATTCACATTCTCACAGAAGTTATAATAGTACAGAAATTATAGGGTGAAGTGCAGTTGCAACTCCCTGGATGGTCACAAATGCAAGGTCACAAATGGCCACCACTATCCCAGAGGTTACCTCAGATGTTACACGGACATTTCCCACTTCCAAGGTACAACCACCCCACACTGAACATGATGTATGACTAGAGTTACTCAAGCTAGCGCAAAAATAGTATAAAAGTAAGTTAAAAACGGGAAGAAGTTAGGGAAGATTCTGTTGTAACTTCTGGGATCGACTGACTGATCAGGCTGAACCTGTAAGAACTGTACTTAGTGTGATGATTGTTTATCTCATTTGCTCTGAATATATTTTTGCAGTCAGATACTATGATCAGCAATCTTTGAACCTTAATCTGTCACAGTTTTCTTTCATATTAATAAAATATTATTATTCTCTAAACTGTCCTTCAATGTGTGGGTCCTTCAAGAGGAGTAACAGTGGGTGGAATACTTGGCTGTGGAGGCCTGGGAGAGGGTGTCTCTAATGCTTTTTGGTGTGCATTCCTGGATCTCTCCTGGGGTACCAACAGAACCAGCTGAAGGTGTGGAAATGCTCAAAGAGATTTTTGTGTTTGCATTTGACCCTGAACAAGTCAGTTGAACCACCTTCTGATCCAGTGGACTGTCCAATGAGGAGTTGGACATTAAGAAGAATTTCTTCACAGAAAGGGTGATTAGACACTGGGAATGAGCTGCTCAAGGGAGGTGGTGGAGTCACCATCCTGGAGATGTTTAAGGAAAGACTGGACATGGCACTCAGTGCCGTGGTCTGGCTGACAGGGTGGTGTTCAGTCTTAGGTTGGACTGGGTGAGTTTAGAGGTCTTTTCCAACCTAATTGATTCTGTGATTCTGTCCCCATAGTGGGACTCTGACAAACTGGTAGGGCACAAGTGTCTCGGCTTTCCTGGGGCGCTGACGAGCTGAGCAAACACGAAGGGTTCGGGAAAATCTCCCGTTCTTAGGAGGGATTCCCAAACCTCCTCCTTGTACTGAGCCCGCCCGCCGCTAGGGGGCGCGAGACTCACACCACGCCGGTCCCGCTGCCATGGCAACACCAGAGGGGCGCGGCCAGCCCGCTCTCGGTTGCTAGGCAACGAGGCACACGGGCGGGGCGGGGCCGCCGTCGCCGCAAAGCTGCGACGCAATTGTCGTAAAAATGAGGAAAAAAACCCCTAAACGCCGTGGTGTTGTAAAATGCCGTGAGGCGCGGCCGGCGGGGCCTGAGGGACAGCGCCCGGGCCCGGTCCCGCTCCATATGCCCCGAACCGCCCCGTTCCGCTCCATGTGGGGCCGCTCGTCGTCCGCATCCTCGTCCTCATCCTTCTACTATGGCCCGGAAAACAGTTAGCAGGAAGCGGAAAGCGGCGGCGGCTGCTGCCGCGGGGACCGGGGGACTCCAGGGCGAGCAGGTAAA
>VYZT01047633.1:14162-33939 GCA_013400735.1 Pomatostomus ruficeps
GGGGGGGGGGGAGGCAATGAGGAAGAAGCGCTTGTTCCCGGTGATGGGAAGGGGGAGAAGCGCTGGTTCCCGGGGCGGACGTGCCAGTGCCCAGGAGAAAAGGGGTGACCCTGTCCGGGGGTTGCGGAGGGGAGGTGTCCTGCGGGGTGGCGGGTCCTGGGGACGGACAGCCACGGTCCTGATGTCACCCGAGGAGGGGCAGCCCCCAAGTGTCAGGGTCACCGGGGAGGAGGAGCCCCCAAGTGCCAGGGTCACCGAGAGGGAGGAGCCCCTGGTCCCAGGGTTAGTCCCCCCTTTTTCCCCGGGGCCCGCGGGGCCCGTTGGGTTCGGCTGTTCGCCGTCGCCGCCGCGTAGCGATGATGGCTGGGTGGCTTTGGCCCGGTCCGAGGAGGCCGAGCGCCGCGGTCGCTATCGGGGACGCACCTGGAAGTCACCCCCACGCCTACCAAGCTGAGGGCGAGGGCTATCGGCGCTGCCCCTCTCTCGTTCCAAGCACTCCGCTTCTTCCCGTGAGCATTTGGCGTTCCAGCGGTGCCGAGCCGCCGTGGACTGTCGTTATAGCATCACCGTATTACTCCTTTAGCAGATATTTACCTTTAATTTCACGCTGCTAAAGGGTCTATCAGCATCCCCAAGTTAATTTCCCTGCACGATGTTCCATGGGTGTTTTGTAAGACTTCATGGTTTTGCCGGGAATATCTTTGAATTTGGAAGGGTGGTGTCTAAAAGTTTGTTTTAGTTGCTTTATCCAGTTTCCAACTTTATTTTCCACAGAACGGGTGGGATCACTCGGTTCACAAAAGGAAAAGGCTCCCGCCGGTGAAAAAGTCTCTGGTGTACTACGTGAAAGGGAGAGAGATCCGGATGCAGAATGAGTCCAGCTACCACCGCTTGTTGCACGGATACGCAGCCCAGCAGCTCCCCAGCCTCCTGAAGGAGAGGGAATTTCATCTCGGAACACTCAATAAAGTGTTTGCCTCCCAGTGGCTGAACCACCGACAAGTGGTGTGCGGGACAAAATGCAACACGGTAAGTGCCACCTCTTGCTGTTTCTTTTTTCTCTGTTGAGTATTTCACCTCCACCCTCAAATGATGCTTATCCTAAGCAAAGTGTGTGGATAGCCAGGGAAAACATTAGGAACTAGTTAGGAGTGGAATCAAAATCGCACACAATTAACTTGGAATGAAAACAGTGCGTAAGGACTTTCTGTTCTCATCTGAAAATGCGGTACTGTGAGCCCCGCTGAGGCACCTCAGGAAACATCTGTGTGATCTGTACAGAGCGATTTACACCTGTTTGCGGGATGAAGAGGAACAGTGGGGTTGGATCTTTCCTTTTGTCAGGACAGGTATTAGCGTCTCTAATGGTGGCTGGCAGTGCTTGGCAGAACTTGCTGCTAAGGTTCCTTTTTTTGTTATGCTCAATCTTACACAGTTTGGTTTTACATATGGTTCTGTGCTGATGGCTTTTAAAAGTTGTTATACAACTGTGGTTAAGCTCCACATATTTGTCAGAGCAGCCAGAAGCATTCTAAGCTTAAAAGAAAATGAATTTCAGATCTTCAGTGTTATCCTTTTCTTGTTGATTTCATACTTAGCTCTGAAACTGTTTCCCGTGTTCAGATAGCTTCCCGTGTTTATGTATCTTTACATACTTCTACGAAAACTAAAAACTCGTGGGGTTCTTGAAGTGATGCTTTGAAACATTTCAGGGAAATGTTAAAATGGTGTGCTGTGGGGTTAGTAAATGGAGGAGATCATATTTCTTAGGTAATTCTCTCTTGTCCAGAGTCAGTAGGCCAAACTCGTTGGCTGAGGTTGCAGTTTCATGCATGAAGTTCTGATCGAATTAGTGCAAAATCCCAAATTGGTCCTTTGCAGGTTAGTTGGTGCTACAGAAGGGAATCCAGGGTTGCAAGGAATGAATGCATAAATGAAGCAGCTCTTAAATGTCAGAGCGTGTCGGCTGCTGCGATTGCTTCTTTGCCTCAAGATTTTTCTGTGCCAAAGCCACACTCAGTGGTCTGGCCAGCAAGGGACAGTGGGCTGTTTTTTTTCCATTTCAGATGTTCGGTTATTATTCACAGTTGCACAGGGGGAGGCTTTCATGCAGTAGCTCTTAAGAAGTGGCGCCTAACTTTATAAACAAAGCAATCTTTTAACAGCAATAAGCCCAAAATAGAATCTCTCTGCCTACTTTCTCCACATAGTTTATCTCCTCAGCCAGTCAGCAGCCAGCACTGGTTGTGGAGCTGCTTACATGAGACAAACTCCTGCTGAAACACAAGCTCCCAAAAATCTTGCTTACTCTAGCAAGATGACTGTGTGTTTTATAGAGCTGCAACGATTTTGCTGTGTTCTGTAACTTTTGTAGCTCCAGTGCATCTGCAGCGAAGAGAAGCGGGCAAGTGGGTTGTTAACTCAACCTTGCAGAAAATTGTTTGGGACCAAACAATCACGGAGCTGAAGAGGGATTCAGCAGTATTGTTGTTCTCTCTGCACATGCTGCAACCAAGTGTGTTCTTCCATAGCCAGACTTAATGCTAGAGACAGACCTCATCAGTCATTGAGCAAAACAGAGTGATTGCAAAAGAAGTCCCTGCAGCATTGTGAAAGATCATATATGAATTCAGAATACTGTAATAGTTGTAGCTTGTTTGCTTTGTGTTCATATTTGAACAAGTAAAGCATTAAACTCTACACTCTTAATTATAAGGTTTTTCTCCCTCATCTCCTGAGTGAGTTAATGAAAAATTCCTTTGCTGATTCTCATATGCTGAAGTTGTGGCATTCAAGTCGGGAGTAAATCTAAAACACCCTGGTTGACTTTAGCGAGGTTTGCTGCATTGGAGTTGCCCTTAATTAAAGTTAGTGCAAGAGAAAAATATAAACTATAGCAGTTATTTTAATCAGAGCTTGACTGTGGCACTGAGTGCTTTTAGCATTTAATTTATAAATTGCCCTTCACTGTGCAGTGCCAGGAGGATTCACTATTCTTAATGACAGAACAGAAATACACTCTTCTCATAGAGGAGGAGTTTTGGGTTTAGTCATTTGGCAGTACTAGTTACTATAAAAACACAGAAGAGAATATGCAACTCTCTGTCAATTACTCATTTTGATGAAGATTATAATCTGTTTAATTATGTGGAGTAACTTTTTATCCTGAAAACTGTGCCAGGGTGTGAAATAACTTTATTCTTCTCCAGTGGATCATGGTACTCACAGTTGAGCATCTGTAAATCACATATTTTAGATATTTGAGTTTTGTAGAGGTGCATGTTTTTTCTGGTAGATTTAGAATTACATGAACTATTGCAAGCATACAAGCACCTAAAATTTCCTATGGAATCACCCAGACTTTTCACCTGGGCCTTGCAGAGCCGGGATTCCTGTTTGCAAGAATCTCCTAGACCTTGCATGCAATGGGCTTCTTAGTGTTTTTTCAATTCAATTGAATGGGCAGGGAACTTCTGAGGCATGCAGACAATTGGGGTGTGTTCTGACAAGTATCTAAATTGCCAAAGACTGATGCCATGAAGATCTATAGAAGATACTTTCTGTCGCAGAAGAAAATGCTGTCTGTAATCTGCAGTCTTTTGTTCAGGCTTCATAAAGAACTCAAGAGACTTAGGTAGGAGACAGGCTTATGGCAGACAAAACACAGAACACAAGGTTCCTGTGTTTTGGGGTTTCTTTTCCTCATTACTATTTCAGGAAATGATGAAGAATAAAGTAGTGTCTAAAAAGAAGTTTCAGTAATAGTTTTTTGGCTTCCTCTGCTCTGTTAGTTCAGAGTACATGTTCAGGATATAATCCTTTCGCTAACTGTGAAATTAAGGATGAAAAACTATAAGAGCTGAAAATCATTCCCTAAATACAAGAAGCTAATTAGTTTCCAGTTGCTTGAGAATATAATTGCGTGGAATCTAGTTGGGGTTCTTTTTTCTTTTTCCAGGCAGGCCTGATATGTGTATTTGTGTTTAAAAACTTCCTTTCTGAATGCTCTCTCCTGATTTCTCGGGCAGCTTTTTCAAAGCATGCATGGGTTGGTTTCTGAATGTTGGCTGAAACCTTTTCTCTTTTCAGCAGATTCCTGTGTTGCCTTGGCTGCCCTGCTGTAAATCCCCAGCTCTCATTTCCTATTAGAAACTTTAAACTTGTTCAAGAGATCCCATGTCTGTTCTGTGCATCTCATACAATCACAGCCCAGTCTTGTAGTACTGGGGTTGTGGTGAGAGTAAAATATGCAGTTCCTCCTCCGCCTGTGAATATGAACTGTATATGGTTCTCTGCTTTGCAAGTTAATGTGTCTTCTGGCTTTGCAATGTGATGAAGCATCAAGATGACAGCTCATTCCTGACCACAGGCAGGGAATGAGAAGTCATGCTCCTCCGGTTTGTAGCTCTACTCAAAGTCGAGTGAACAGTGACTGAAACTCAGCGTAAATAAACCTCTGATGCCTGTTGTTGATATCTCCATTCACATTTCTTTCGGTGGCTCGTGAGAAAACAGCCAGGTATTGTTTCTTGTCTCAAGAGTATTTGTTTTTCTGTCAACTGCATGTGATATTCATGTCTGTCTGATAGTTTTTGTGCCAGGTATGGTGTGAGTCGTTGGGATGCTCTTTAGCAGACAGTTTGTCACTTCTCCATCCTTTGCCATCTGTCAGCATCTGTTATTTGCCATTTAGCCCCTTGAAATTAATGGAGAGCAAAATTGAAATTAAAAATTATCAATGTGATGTTACTGCACAGAATCAGTAACATCAAAGTCTGTATCCATTAGCTGGTAGTGCTTCAGAGTTTCACAGAAATGTGGAGTGCCTAACTGCATGGTCTTGTCTCTGGAAATGTGAATTCAAAGTCAACCAACTTGCTGGCTGCTTTTACCTCTTCTCACTTCTCAGGTGGTTTCTTTATATTGTGAATTGTTTTGCTTTCAACCCTTTCAAGAAGGACGTGTAAGGCCATTACACACTAGAGCTGGGTCTACTGCATAACCTGTGAGTAAGTTTTGTGCTAAGATTAGTGCATGTTAGTGTGGCTGATGTAGTTGCCATTCCCCGTGATGCTGGAAAAGTCATGGCAGTCAGATGAAGTCCCAGGTGACTGGAAAAGGGAAGCCATTGTACCTATCTTGAGAAACAGTAGAAAGATGGACTCCAGGAACTACTGACCTGTCAGCCTTCCCTCTGTGCCTGGGAATATCATGGAACAGATCCACCTAGAAACTCTGCTAAGGCACACGAAGGACAGGGAGGTGAATTGGGACACCCAGCACAGCTTCACCGAGGGTGAGTCCTACCTGACAAACCAGAGGCCTTCTGTGATGCAGTGACTGCAGGAGTGGAAAAGGAAAGGGTTACAGATGTCATTTATTTGGACTTTTGTAAAGCCTTTGACAGGGTCCCCAACAACATCCTTCTCTCTAAATTAGGAGATGGATTTGATGGATGGACTGTTGGGTGGTGAGGCACTGGTTGGATAATCACATGCAGAGAGTGATGGTCAATGTCTCAGAGTCCCCTTGGACATCAGTGGCAAGTGGAGTCCTTCACGGATCCCTGCCGGGACCAGTGTTCTTTAATATCTTCATTAATGGCATAGACAGAGGGATCAAGTGAACCCTCAACAAGTTTGATAACAACACCAAGCTGAGTGGTTCTTTGACACACCTGAAGAGTGGGATGCCATCCACAGGGATCTGGACTTGAGGAGTGGGCCATGGGATCATTGCAAAGTTCAATGATCAGGGCACCCCCCGGTATCAGCACAGGCTGGGCATGAACAGACCGAGAGCAGCCCTGCCCAGAAGGACTTGGGGGTGCTGTGGGGGAGAGGCTGGACATGCCCCGGCCATGGCACTCCCAGCCCAGAGAGCCAAACGTGTCCTGGGCTGCATCCAGAGCCCCGTGGGCAGCAGGGGAGGGAGGGGATTCTGCCCCTCTGCCCCGCTCTGGTGAGACCCACCTGGAGCACTGCATCCAGCTCTGGGGGCCCAGCACAGGAAGGACAGGGACCTGCTGGAGCGAGTCCAGAGGCGAGGCTACCAAGATGGTTGGATGGCTGGAGCACCTGTCTTACTCCAGGCTAAGAGACTTTTGTTTGTTCAGTCTGGAGAAGAGAAGGCTCTGAGGAGACCTTATCATGTCATTCCAGTACCTAAAGGGGACTTATAAAAGAGATGGGGACAGACAAATTGAACAGGGCTTGTAGTGACTGAAAAAGAGGTAATGGTATTCAACTAAAAGAAGGCAGAGTCACACTAGATACAGGGAAGATTCTTGCGCTTTACCATCAGGGTAGTGACGCACTGGCATGGGTTGCCCACAGAGCTGCTGGGTGCTTAGTCCATGGAAACGTGCAAGGACAGGTTGGACAGGGCTCTGAGCAACCTGATACAGCTGATGTCCCTGCTCACTATTGGGCACTTGGACAAGACAACCTTTAAAGATTGCTTGCTACCCAGCCCATTCTATGCTTCTTTATTTTGGTCTTCAGCAGAAAGCAGACATACAATGTCAGTTTGATAGTTTAATGTGTCCATGTTTCTTTAGGGCTTGGCATATATTAATAAATCTGTATTGCTGCAGAACAAAGAACCTGATGCCAAGTCTTGTATGAACAGAAAAGAGAGATATTTACGATCTGAATAAAAGTCAAGGCTGAGAACTTGGAAAAATCAATCAGTGCTACTAAGGTGTGACCAGCAATAGTATTGATGTGATAGCACAATAAGCATTGTCTTGTTTTGTTGTTTTGTTAGCAAAAAACATATTTGATGGAGAATGAGTGATGTTGCTGTTGAACTGCTAGCCGAGTGAAGAAGCCGAGATGGTCAAGTGGCATAAATCTGAATTTATTATTTAATTATAAAACTTATACAGACTTTTCAAAGGTCGTCCGGATTGGGTAAATCCAAAACCTTCCCCTAGGCCGACTGGCCAGGTTAGAACTGCCCATCTTTCCCAGAGACCATTTCAATAACATCTAAACTTTATCTGTATTTATAAAACACGGGAAGAAGAAGAGAAAAATTCCCATGGGAAAGAATCTGTGTTACCACAGACTAATAGTTTTCCAACTTGGCCGAGGGTGAGATCTTTTTGTGACCAGCCTTAGCTAGTCTTGAGTCGTGCTGTTGCAGAAGTAGATGTTCCCACCTGCTTGTTTTGGCTAGCACTGACGTGCACGTGGCAAGGGAGTCAGCTGGATCAGCTTGCTGCTTTGTGTGCAGACAGGTTTTCATGTAGGGTTAGTTTCACCAAGTCAGAGATATGATCCAGTTGACCCTGCAGCTACTTGAGCACTAGTTGCTGTCACAAGGGTGATGAGACTGTTTGGGTGGATGGTGAGGAGGTGGCGTGTGGATTCTCAAAGACAGGCTTAAACCAATTGTGAAACTTGAATGTGATTGATTCTCTCTTAGTGACTATTTTTAGCAGGGCAGTGTATTTATGTTGGATTTCTTTCAAAAGTTACTATGAATGACAAGAATGTGCCTGTGATTTCTGAGAGCACTGTGTGAAGAGCTGGTGCACAGAGCGTGCATGAAGAATAAGCAGTCCCTTTCATGCATGTTATTTGTGCCTTTTAAATCTCCATCCACCATGTTTGTGTAATAAGAACAGGATGACACCCTTTATTTTTGTTCTGATTGATTTATACAATCAAATAAAAGACAGGGTCAGGCTGCCTGTTCATCTGCTGTTTTTTGTACAGGGGCAGCAGTTGAAGACGAGAGTCTGTGCCTTGAAATGACATTTCATAGACCTCTTTTTTAATCTTGCTGTTTGAAGTGAGTGCTTTCAGTTGAAGATGCATGGGAAGGGATTGTTAGCTTTCTAGGTGTTTCTTCCTCCTAAATTATTGTCCCCTGAAAGGCAGGTCAAAAAATGAAAAAACCTGGCAAACCTGCATGTAAGAGTATGATGGGTTTTGCAGTTCATGCTCTCATCCTTGGATACTCTGTTCTTTGCCACAGTCTTTACTTTTGGCAAGCTGATTAATGAATTTCCCTCATCAGTGAAGAGAGGTAGTTTCTTGACTAACTTGATCATAAGCAGGTTGGACAGCCAAGAGGACAGCCATATAGTAATTGCAGGAAGGCCATTTGCCAAAATGACTTCTCACCACTTCTGCAAGCCAAAAGAAAATAAGTGTATAGCTATCAGTCTCTAAATGTGCAAAGATCATGAAGTTTCGTGGCCATGTCAACTGTAGTACCTGGTTATGCTTGTCTGCCTTGATCCTTGAGTGACAGCGCTGTTGCAGGCTGTACATCTAAATTGCTTTAAAAAAAGAAAGGAAGATGGATTTCTCTCTTCCATGTCATCCAGCCTGTTTCCTTGTTAGAACAAGGCTGCCTGGCAGAGAGCACGATAGCTGAGTCTGCTGTGTTTCTCACAGACGAAGTGTGGTCCTTGCACTTCTGTCAGATGGCCGAAGCAATCCAGATTTGGTAAATGCTGGATGTTAAGTTACTTGGCATACTAAAAATTTACATGCATATGTTTTACTGGAAGGAAGAATTGAATGTTGTGCAAAGCTTAAAATCAAGAGACAGATACACGCAATTCAGTGTTTGGAGGCTGGTGGGGTTTTTTTACATCCAGCAAAAACATTGTGGGCTGGTTTTTAGCTTCTGTATGATGAGCAGCTGGGAAAAAAGTTCTTATTTGTGTTTGAGATAACAGAAAATTCATGTATGGTTTAGTTATCAGGACTTTGTCAAGACTCTTAATGCCCAAACTGCTTTGAAGTTTTTTGCAGATGTACTTACTTCAACAGTAGAATATATTTTGTATTTTATTTACTCTGGTATCTTTAAAACTTTTGAAATGGTATAGAAATTTTCTACACTCTTAGCTGGGTGCTTCTCTTGTTTCTTAACATTTCTCTCTTTTTGGCTTTAAAAGTGTCAGTGACTGTTTGGGTTATCTTGGCTTCTGTGTGCTGGATTTACAGGGATGATTTCTGGGCAGTCAAAAATGCAGCTTTCAGGTGTGAGTTTTTGGCTTCCTGTGATGCCCCAGGTGGTGCAAGAATCTCATTGTGTGCAGGCAGTGGTTGCTTCTTTTACTCTAGGGAGGTGGTGGTTGCTTTTAAACTACTTAGTGTACAAGTTCCTTACCAAGAAAGTGGAGAAGTTACTGCTCCGACCTTTACAGCCAAAACAACATAACCAGTCTCTTATATGTGCGAAGTTTAAGTTCTTTATCTTTTTAGTTCAGTTAGTTTAGAGTTTAGGTAAAGGTATTTTACATTAGGGTAAGTCATTATTAACCAATACAGGTGTATGACAAGGGTGCCAGACTAGAGAATGCCAAGGGGTTTTAATTTCAGTCGTCATACCAGTTGACCTACTCTTCCAGGTGTGACTCTGTTACAGATGAAGCACAATTCTTCTGAGTCCATGAGCATCCTTAAGTGTGGTTGTGTTTTCTTAATTAGTACTTCTGGTGTCAACATTAGGACCTGCAGCTGACACCTGCAAGCCTTAATCCTAACCATTATACTGTTAATTTTGTTTAGGGCTTTTTCAGTAGTTGAAGGAGGATAGGGGAGGGAATTGGGCATTTCTGCTGCAAAGAAATACAAGGGGGAAAGGGGGATATGCACTTACATGGGAAGGACAAGGGAGGATGAGAGGAGAGGGAATTACTGATCCTGATCCGTCAGTGCAGGTGTTAATTTTCAGGTGGTTAGGGCAGAGGGACTGCTGTGTGCATTGTGTTTTTACCAGCTGTCTCTAGCAGTGAAGGCTTTTAAGGCTTGGGAACAGTGAGTAGTGCTACCTCCTACTCAGCTACACCTCAGCTGTTGCCATACACCACACTCGTGTGTAAAATAAAAATGTAAACATGAAAATGCAGGCTCTGTAGGAGGAGTCATCTGTTTGTGCAAGACTGCTGCCTACAATCAGTTGCAGGTTGAAAGTGATGCATAATTCTAGACACAATACAGGAATAGGGATGAGTGGATTTTGGCTTTTTCTGTGGAACGTGTGTAACATGCCATACTTTGTCAGGTTTTCATAGGACGTTAATATTCTGCTAGTTCAGTACATAAAGTAAGAGATATGCTGCTAATTTATCTTGATGTTATTTTTCTAATGCTTTTATTAAAGAATAGACCTACAGCCTGTAAGAGTTCACCAAAAGCAGCTTGTATGTGTAACTTCTCTCTGAGAACCCCTAGATTCTCTTCTGTTCTCGAAATGTCTGACAAAAGTTTTCAGAACTATTTCCTTGAGGTGTATATTTTTAAAATTGTATTGAGGGTTTTTGTTATTACTGTTGCCGCCTTTGCTTCACTTCTGGAGGTTTAGAGACAACATTCTTGGTTATAGAAGGAACAGACTAAAGATGGTGTAGAATTTAATTATAATCCTGGGCTATGAATTCTACATCACTTTTCTTAGTGCCAAGTCAGCTTCAGATCCTCCATTTCCTTGCTTCACTCATGTTGCCTCACAGGGCTTTGTCTCCTCTGTTAGACCTATTTGACTGTCAGTGCAGCTGCCCTCTGTGCATCATCTGTGAAATGACCCAGCCCATGTGAGCGTCCCAAATGAAAGTGCACTTTGGCAGGCAATGCCAACCTTTGTTCTGGTTTAAACTGTAACCTCGTGGTTGTATATGTCTGAACTGACATGACTCTGGCGATAATGTCTGTTTGAAGAGTTGTAAGGCTTTACAACAGAGTTTTCTGGCAAGGTGTCTGTGACATATTGCTCTAGCTTCTTGTCTTTTTGTGGGATGAGGTATATAGTTAAATATCTTTTTTTCAGATGTTCATGCTGGCAGTACTGTATTTAGTTGCTATAGTCTGTGTATCACCAGAAAATAAGTTCCAATTGCGTAGATTTATAAAGTGTCAGTCTGCCAATGCCAAAACTTTATGGTAAGTGTATTATCTGGGAGGCGGGAGAATTGTGCTAAGCCCCGTGGGGCTTAATGGCTCTTTTGAGGTGGATTTTTTTCTCACTGTGGTACATAGAAATTGAAAAACAATATTGTTTTGTTCTGCTGAACAGGGCAAAGAGTTTTATATTCAAGGGCTTTTTTTTCAAATGGGAAACTTCCCATGACAGATTTCTCTTTT
The DNA here is from genome assembly GCA_013400735.1 of Pomatostomus ruficeps. Taxonomy (NCBI): domain Eukaryota; kingdom Metazoa; phylum Chordata; class Aves; order Passeriformes; family Timaliidae; genus Pomatostomus; species Pomatostomus ruficeps. The sequence goes on from VYZT01047633.1 coordinate 25,271, forward strand.
CTCCCTTCCATTACTGTGAAAATGAAACGAGATGACTGAAATAAAACCCACTGTAATTGTTTCAAGAAGGAATTTATGCATTTTTCAGCCATCTTTGAAGCATTTGTGGATTTCAACTTGAAAAGAATGTCAGTTCAAAATAGTATATTTGACCATCTTATTTTTCTCATCTGTTTGATGCTGACTTACATGTCTGCTTTTTCCCCCCCTGCCAGTTATTTGTAGCAGATGTCCAGACTGGTCAAATTACCAAGATTCCTATCCTGAAGGATCGTGAACCCGGCGTGGTGAACCAGCAGGGATGTGGCATTCATGCCATTGAGATCAACCCCTCGAGGACCCTCCTGGCCACAGGTGGAGACAACCCCAACAGTCTTGCAATTTATCGTCTGCCTACACTTGATCCTGTGTGTGTGGGAGATGTAAGTGGGAGTATCTGGGGAAAGTTTATTCTGTCACTTAAAAAGTTACTGCTTTGAAGTGTATATGGTCAGAGCAAGGTTAATATTTAGGGGTCTTATAAGGGAGAGTGGAGTTCTGAAAGCCTGAAAACGTTTCTGATTGAGTTATCGTTTTTGTTGTGGTATCTTAAATATAAGTGAGTACTCAAACATGTGAGTGGATTTTCAGGGCTTTGAGTCAGATTTCTTCCTCACCTTCATTCAGGTCTACTTCAGCTTACCTTTTAGCAAAAAGTAAGTACTTTTTAGCAAAATTCTAAATATTAAAGTCTAATTGTGGTGCTGACCTCAGAAATTAGTTGTGAAAAAGTGCTGTTAGAAATTAAAACAGTGTTGCAAGTTGTTAAAATTTTCCCCTTATCCAGTGCAGCTTATGGATGTATTATTCCAGAGGTGGAACTTGGCTTTGAAGATTATTTCTAACCCAGTGGCTTGTGGCAGTTTGATAGACTCTGGTACTGGTTTTATTTCTGAAACATCCTGAAGCCTTTTTAAAACAGCTATTCTTTGAAAAAACAAGCTGGAGAATGTAGTGGTGTCCTGTGAGCGCTTCTCTCTCATTTCTCCTTTTTATTCAGGACTTGATGTAGACGTTAACTGCACTAGCAGAGGTCAGGTCAGAGTTTCTGCAGCAGCAGATAACCAGCTGCAGAAAGACTTGACTGAAGATTTGCATGACTTGCTCTTCATTTGTGTGATTTTTTTTAGCTTTTTGAACAGAACTAGAGTCTTACGGTCTTTTTCTTCCCCCCACAGGTTTCTTACAGGCGAAAGAAAAGAGTCTTGAAACACTGATCTATAGGTCATATATTGTAAACATAAGATTTTGGTTATTTTTTATAGTAGGATATGAATTTGAAGAAAAAAACCCGAACATGAAGATACTTTACAGAAGAATCTGCTTTCAGAATGGAATACCTGAGAATTCTGGAAAATTAGAGTTGAGATTAATTTGGCCTTGGTCAGAGGCCTGTTTTTCCAACACCTGATTGCTCTTAATCAATTACACACTTCAAAATGAGAAAAGTCAAAATTACTGCTAGTTACTTCAACTGCTCCAGCTTAATACTGGAATCTTGTCTGTATGTTTTTAATGTAGGTCTTCTGAGCTTGTACTAAGAATCAAAGTGAAGAATACTTGTCTGTTTTGCGACTACTCTTGAGTATAATGGCACAGAAAAATCTGTCTTTCTTCTTTTAGGATGGACACAAGGACTGGATATTTTCAATTGCATGGATCAGTGATACTATGGCTGTTTCTGGTAAAGTAAAATTTTCTCTCTTGAGGTTTTTTGTTTGTTTGTTTTTTAAACTTTGCTTCTCTCCAGATTTTATACTGATGTACAACATTTGATAAGTGTTGGGATAGCACCTCTATCAGGGATTTTGAAACCGCTTGGAACTACCTAGGCTGTTTAAACACCTCTTGGACTTAGTACAGTGCTTCATTTTATTTTGTTGTAGGGGCTTAGTCTAGGTCTGATTTTTCTAGTATTAGAATATTACTGTGTTTCTAGCGAGGGGATGTTTGAACACAGTGACTTGCGGGAAAGGATTCTATATAAGAGGAGTAATTTCAAGAGGGGTATTGATTGTTGGTTAGTAATTTTGGAATACTTCAGGTCACTATTGGTTTCCTGAAGTCATGTGAAAGACTAATTAGTGAAAACTGAGTTTGTTTTGTCAAGCTCTCAGTACAGTTGTGTGTGTGTATGTTCGTATGCACTTACACTATGGCAGGCAGTACAGAGGGCTGTAATAGAGAAACTCAGTTACTGACTTTTTGTAACTAATCGGCTAATCATTGTAACTTCATAAAGAATTACTTAGGTAAAGGCAAAAACTGTAATATGCTGTTGCATTAATTTAGTAGTTTACAGCCTTTCTGTGCTGACACGGTGTAATATTCTGTACAAACAGTTGTCAAACTGCAAGTGACAGAACATCATAACAGTCTTATATAAAAGTCATACATCTGAATTGTTGGTTTCATTTAGTAGGATTTTTTTTCCAAGCCCAAAAAGCTAATTCTGAAATTTCATTTTCAAATTTAATATAAAGGTTGATCCTTGCAAGTCTCTACTCCAAGTATCTACAGAAACTCCCCCATATTCAAGCTAGCAAGCTTGAAGAGAACAGCACAGATGATTGCAAATGTCCAGGGGAAGGATAAGGACCTGATAGAATGCATAGCGTATGAGATTGAACTGTGTTGACTTGATATTTTCTAAAGGTCAGGGGTGGATGTGTGAGTAGAAGGCTGCCGTGTTCTCCACTGTGGTGCTTCTAGCAGGCAGGATGTAGGTTCCAGTCTCCACACCTCAGACACGAGGGAAAACTTGTTGAAAGCAATTAGCAAGACTGGTTGCTAAACTGAATTATTTAGAACTCACTGATGACTATAATTAAGAGAGGAAAAAAGATAACTAACTTCTGACATGGTTTTAATTTTACATATTTCAATTACATCTGTATCTGAAAGTGTGGAGCAGAAATACTTGAACTCGAGACACTGAGGATACAGCAAGTATTTTCATGGCTCCAGGTGAGATGAATAATTCCCAGGATGGCATGAGATTAGGGTAGCAAATGGTATTCTGCTTGGCTTCAGGGCTAACCAGCTGAGCAACATACATGGACTTTTTCCCCTGCCAGGGCTATTAAAAGGGACAGCTTCCTCTGAAAGTATGTCAAGATGTTTAGAAATTTTACTGCTGAGCATTCAGCCTCCATAACAAACAAGATTAGGTGCCATTAAAACCAATGGCGTGTAATGGAGTGGCAGGATGTTGCACTGCTGTTGTTATGCAAGTGCCATTAGGATGCTCCTTTTTCTGTTTGTCTCTGGTAGGTGATAATGGCAAATGCCTGAATCCATCTGTGAGGGGGTAAAGCCACCTCGGCTGTGCTGGACCACCCCTATTGCAACAGGGTGTTTTGCTCTACTGTCTTTGCAGCTTCTCCCCTATGAGGTGGCAAAGCTGATACATTTAATGGCCTCATATATAGTCTTTTATGGCATCTTCATTGTGAATTTCTTTTGACAGAATTTTTCACTTTATGTAGGGAAGAAATTGAGGTACCTGTCAAATCTGTCAGAGCTGACTTAGATGGAAGTGAGTTGCCTGAACACCAGAAGGGATGTGTATAAGGCCTTGGATTAAATCCCTGTTCATCAGTGAACCAAAGGCATTCAGCTTTCTTCATTCAGTGTTCTTAACATTAGTGATTTGTATTTTGGATTAATATCTTCAAATTCAGTAGAAAATAAAATGAGTTCTTACTTGTTTAACCTAAGTTACATTCTTTAAGGAAGAAGTGGCACAAGTTTTAGCAAAATAATTTTTCTAATAGATTTCATCCAAAGTGGTACGAATTGTGATTCGAAATAGATGTTTCTTTTCAGCTCACAACTGAGAGTGTACTCAGCAGTAAGCATACTTACAGGAATCAAGTAAACCCAAACTGGCAAACCCAACTGAGGTTTTTTTGGAGATGTTTTGCATACCAAGGCTGAGAATGAAAAGCTCAGGCTGAAGCTATGGTGTTCAGTCACTTCTGGGTTCATTCTGTGTATGAGATGATGATAATTGTTGCACAAAGATGGTGGGGTTTGATGCATCCTAATCAGTTCGAAAACATAGGAGATGGTCTAGCTGCTTAGAAACCACATGGACAGCTGACAGTGAGTTCATAATATTCTGAACTTTACAGCTCCGTAAAGTCATGCTTTTTTAATAATAATTAATATATGGGCACTAACAGTGTGTTCTGTTAGATTATGCTATGAGTATCCTTTTTTTCAGACCCTACTGATTATTCCTTTTTTTAAAAAGAGGACTTCTGTATATGTGGAATGGACTATTCATTTATGGCCTGTTTGATCAGGTTCCCGGGACGGTTCGATGGGTCTCTGGGAAGTCACAGAGGATGTGTTGTCCAAAAGTGATGCCAGGCATAATCTATCTCAAGTTCCTGTCTATGCCCACATAACACACAGGGCTCTGAAGGATATCCCTAAGGAGAACACCAATCCTGACAACTGCAAAGTCCGAGCATTGGCTTTTAACAACAAGAACAAGGTCAGTAAGATAAGTTATAGAAGACAGTTGAGAAGTCCTAAAACTGTCCCTGTGTATTAAAAAAACTAAAAAGTAATCTAAATACAATATACTGGAGAAGCAAGCTAATATGTTTTTCTCTGATTCTTTTGCATCCGCGTCTGGTGAGGCAGTGGTTTTAATCTGCTGTGTCTGCTTCTGCCTCAAGTGAATGGAGGAGCCCAAGGGAAAAAAAACAACCCCAGACATCTTAAAAGGCAGAGTTTTCCTGTGGGTTTGATTTTAGATTCGCATCCTAAGTAGGGGAGTAAAGGAGTATTTACAAGAAGCAGATAAAGCACAGAAACATCTCTTGCAGCTTGAATCCCATTCTTGAGTACTCCTTCTGCTTTCTTTTGCCATCTGTGAAGACCAGCTAACATTTAGCAGTTCCTGTTTTGATGGCTGAATCCTTTCCGGATTGCTCAGCAAGTGCGGTGACTGACTCACAGGCCCACACTAGTGCTTGCTTTGGGGTTATTTTGTTGGTATTTGACAAACAGTTAATGTCAACCTCCCCATCCTGATCTCTTGTTATCACTAGTGGGAGTAGCAATTCATCCTCCACCACTTTTTTCCCCCCTGCCCTCAAAGAACAGAAAAGGTCTGAAGTGAAGGTGGAAGCACAGTGCTCCTGTAGGCTTTATTTTTCACAATAGCTGTTAGTTACTTCTCTGTGATGGAGGCTTCCTGTAACTTTTTCAGTAGATTACTGCCTGAAATTCGCTTCAGGGTTAGAATCAGTGTGGGACCTGCTGAAGAGAATTGTCAGCTCTAGATTGTAGTGTCTAATAATCCATTATTTGATTGCCTAGCCAGATTTATGGTTTTGAAAGTTAGTGTTATTTACTCCTCCGTTAATTTAGATTCTACTTGACACCTTTGTACTGTATTGCATTCTATACAGATCAGTATAAAATGAAAATTTATCTCGATAGAGCCTTTACAGGATTAGGGATGGGTTCAATCCAGAATATGCAGCCTGCCTAGAAGAGAGTGTGAGTTTGTAAGGATATCTATAAGAGAGAAACTAACTCTCTTTGTTTTATTTTCCTTCTAATAGGAGCTGGGAGCTGTGTCCCTGGATGGGTATTTTCATCTTTGGAAAGCAGAGCACACACTATCAAAGGTGCTTTTCTGTTTGTTGGAGTTAAACTTCAAAGACTGCAAGCAGTTAAGGCTCTTCACTATTCTTCATCTCCTTCAAATATTTGAAGAGCAGCAGTGTTTGTAAAACACTTTAAAGCTCTATATAAAATGAGATGTCCTAAAACTTGGAGCTTGAAGAGGAGAGACACTCCGCACTCCCCTTAATTTAGAAGGCAGGAAGCATCTTAACTTTCTGCTAGTTCTGGGTTAGCTGAAGTGAACCATTGTGTAGAGCACGGTGGATACTTGATCAGTAGAACCCATAAAGGAAGTTGCACTTACAGCAAATGGCAAATCACAGCCAGACTTAGTTATGCTAGTGAATGTGATAGGCTTTTTCAGCTGAGAGCTGACGTCTCTGTGTGCCTGCTGAAGAAATAGCAGCAGCTTAGAAAGACCTAAAACAATTAATCAAAATGTCCATTTCTGTTGGCTTCAGCCTTTATTGTCTTTTGCTTCAGATAAGGCACCCCATTGCTTTCAGGTTTTTTCCTTCTGGGTCTTATTTTTCATCTGCATTTTGTGGTTTTTTCCCTTGCAACTTCCTAGAACATAGTTTACAAAATTGTTCTGTTAACACCTTACACTTTTCTTGTAACAGGTTGATTTTTATTTTTTCTGTTTCCAGTTACTTTCCACAAAGTTGCCATACTGCAGGGAGAACGTGTGTTTGGCTTATGGTCAGGAGTGGTCAGTGTATGCAGTAGGATCACAGGCACATGTCTCCTTTCTGGATCCGAGGCAGCCTTCTCACAATGTTAAATCCGTCTGTTCCAAAGAACGAGGCAGTGGTAAGAAACCTGTCAAAGGTGCTTCAAATGCTTTGCTTGCAGAAGTAGCTGTTAAAACTGTCAAGCTTCAAATAAACAGGAAGGCCTTTTCCAGTGGTCAGCTAAATAATTAGCACCATATTATAGATTTGCCTTTTGTGATGGTATACCTTGAGCAACCAACAAACCAAATGTGACCAGCTCTGAGATCTAATGAAGGGGAACATCAGTGCCTTTAGGAGCAACTCAATTGTAAACCATCCAAATATTGCTGAACTTTCAAAAGCGTGCATTTTACTGCTGTGTATTTTTTACTGGGTCTTACTCTATTTTTTATCATCTCAAAGCAAATCTAGGCTTTTTACCACTATGCGTACTGTTCTTTTGTTCTTCTCTATGAATCAGAAAAAAAGCACATTGCCTGATCTGTGCTACCTTATTTGAGAGTCTGTGCTGTGAGGGAATGCTTACTTTTTAATTTTAAAGCCATGACTGAGACTCCTGATTTTGTATGTGATTTGAGTGCTATTTCCTTTTGTAATATGGATGCAGTATGTCCAATTGACCCTTACACCAAGGGCCAGGCCTGTGGGCTTGCAGAGTGCATGGTTCCATCAAGTTCTCTCCATATCCTTTACTGTTGGGCATGGAAAGGCACAGTGCCGTATTAACCCTGGACTAGTAAGTTGCAGCCCTTATTTAGCGTGTCTCTGGGCTTCCATCTCTTAATCAGGCAGGTTAACAGAGGAGGACATATATAGGCAAAGATTAGGAAACTTTTATTTGTGCGGTTACTGAGCAGTGGTGTCTAGATCAGTGTCAGGGTCTGCTGCTTTCACATTTGGGAGAAGTATTTATGACGTCAGAAGTCACCTGAACATCTTACTAGCAAAACTTCTTGTCTTGTCTTGACTTGCTGTCAGTGTCAGTGAGGATTCTGTCCAGGTCCTGACCCAGACACTGCAGTGAGGTGCCCAGTGGTGGCTGGTGGCTGAAAGCTTCTGCCTCAAGTATGTGATCATCCATATTGGGGGGTAATGTGTGTGGGGAATGTCTCTAGGGCTTTCTCCAGTTCATGTCTGGAGAAACCCTTCGTTCAGGGCTGTTTTCTGTTCTGCAGAGTAGGTGCATCTTCTTACTTGGCATGGTGGTGGAGGCACATAAATAACAATCATTCCCAAGATACTAAGTGCTTCCACTTTCTATTGATCGCCCTGGGACTTGGAGTGGTGCAGCACATCTAGAAAACAGGTTCTTTATTGATCTGTGGACTAAAATCTGATTGCAACTGCTTTGAAGTGGTACCTGAATGTGCTTTAAGTTTCCAAGTGCACCTGCTGAAGGTGGTTAAGCCCAGATTAACTTCTGCTCACTAGTGTTGTACACAAAAGCAGGCCAGAGAACGGTGGTGGCTTAGCAAGGCTGGAGCTGGGGCTGGCTTCACCTGCTGTAACCTTGTCTGCTCTACACAAGAAGGCAGTGAATGCTTTTTAGTGCATCTTGTAAGTGTTGCTTTTCTTAACAGCTGTACAGGGAAATGCAGGCCTTGGACGGTAGTTCTTGATCCACGAAAGCAACTGCTGTCTGGCCTGCAGAGCCATGTTGTGTGCCCTTCACTTCATGTCCTGAAGGCAGCAGACAGAGCTTATATGGCATAGACTCTGTGGCTTCTTGTGTAGGACATGCAACTGCATCTTCATTCCCTTCTGGGACCTGTAGATGCTTCCTGCAGCTTGGGAGTGAGGCTCAGTATACTTACCTAAATAATCCAGGTCGACAGGTGGTAGAGGGCTGGGAGTGTAGAATTTACTGTGATTGGTTCTAAGCACAGGCTGTACTTTCAGCTTGATGGGAGTCATTAATCTGAGGTATTTCAGCCCCTTAGGAGGCAATTTGAAATGCTGTTTTTGAAAGCCTGTTCTAAATATCCTTCTTAGTAGTGGGTACCTCATGGGTTCCTTCAGTTAATTTTCCTGGTTAGAGAAAGATCCACAGTTCTTCTGCATTTTATAGCTTTTTATTAATAAATCTAATCGAAAAGTATATGCCATCTGCCTTCATACTACATCACCTGTCTGTGTCAAGTAAGTGTTCTCCTGGGTGGCTTTTCAAAAGCACTTCTGGAGCAAAAATAAGAGGAGGTCCACTTTTGTGCCATTCTCCTCTTATCCAAGTGTTGTGGTTTTAGT
>VYZT01047635.1:0-21192 GCA_013400735.1 Pomatostomus ruficeps
TGTAGTGATGCTAGTAAATAGCTGTATGTTCCATGGATATGAAATATTCCATAATTAAAAGTTACCTAGTCAACTTTCAGCAAAAGGTATGTCAAAGTTAACTCCTCCATTGTCTCCATGCGTTTGCTTACCGCAGTATGTGGTGTCTCAGCCAGCTGTCACTGTTGCCCAAGCAGGTTGTAGAAAGAAGAGAGTAATTAAGGAGAGGTTGCCAGTCTGGCCTTATGAGTGTTCAACAGGAGATGGATACTGACTGAACATGGGGAGAGCAACTAAGTGAAAGTTGCCAGTGGAATAAGGCATGGGTTGGGAAAAGCTCTGTCAAGGGAGGGTAGCAAAGACTGTCCATGCTGCACAATCCATTGTAAAAATTTTGAAGTAATTTTTGCATTTGTTTAGGAAAAAAACCTTGGCCATTAATGGCATACTATCCTAAAGACATACAGGTGACAGATTTGTTTTGTGTAGGGTTTAAAGGGTTGCATACGCAGTTCCCAGCAGTAAACAAGTCAGGAAGCTGTGAAATGCTGCTTTGGCTTATTCCTTGTCTTCCATTCTTTTGGTGTATTTGTTCATGTACGTAAATAATATTTTTTTAGCTTTATAAATTTTATAACTGTATAAGAAACAATTATAAAGCAAAACATAAATGCTAAATTAAGAAACATCTTTAATTATGTGGTTTATTTTTATAGGAGAAATGTGGTGATTTTGAAATTTTCCACTCTTGAGGGTGCCTGGCAGGTTACATTGTGTATTTTTTATTCCACTCATGGCATATTCTTGCATACTTTCCTTACGTGTCTGGAAGTTCTTAGCTAATTCACTGACAAAGCACCTTTGTGTTTAGAGTGGGTTTACTTTTTAAAAAAACCTGGTTTAGCAGAATTTATTTTAGTGCACATGTGAGAACAGATTGTCCAAAAATGAGTTGTACCGAAAATATGCCGCAAGAAACCCTTAGGGTTTTTCACTTTTCTGTACATAATTTAGCCTTACTTACAATTATTTGTTTTCTTCCATAGACTTGGATAACAGACAAGGAGGATGCATGTATCATATTCTTCTGTTAATCCATTTTTAAAAAAAATAATGGAATTAAATTTTAGATATAACTCTAGATCTTCACAGACTATCGACATATTGTATTCGGAACAAAGTGGTCTTGGGCAATATTTTTACCGCTTTCATAAAAGAATGAACTTTCTTACATTTCTACAGAGCATCTATCACTGTCATCTGTTATTCAGAAACAGATTGCTAAAATTTCACTTCCTGATAGGAGAGAGGATTCAATTCCTGTGGGATAAACTCTAACTAAAACATTGGGGTCTGCTTTTGTAAGCAAAAAGCAATGTTTGTTATCCATGCTGGTGTAATGTAGAAATCCATGGAGACTCTTAAGGGAGTTGTATTTTTTTTCCAGAGACAGGTCTTTCAGACAAAAACTGATGCTATTCACAAATAGGATTTTAGGCATGTGATTGGGTGCTTCTCCCCCTGCACTGGTCCAGAAGTAACTGGTTAAAACCTTGTTTAAGAGCCTAATCATTATCTTACAAATTCAGAGAAATAAATAGCTTATCTAATATCTTGAAACAACCATCTGCCTGGGGCTTGAGAAGGGGTATTGCAAGAAGTCTAGCAGCACAGCAATTTAATATAAATCTTCCTAACAAAAAACATATACTAATTACCTTGTGCCCTGAACTGTGAAGATGTGTTCCAGTCTGCTTGATTTTCATCTTACCTAATTTAAACATGGCTTTATGTTTCATCATGTAGATCTCACTTGAAAAAAAAATTAGTGTCTTGGACATGATGATCAAGAGAACTCATTGTAACTGTGTATTAAGGCATTTATGTAAAGGCAATTTGTATTTTTTTTTAAGCCAGTAGCTTTTCAAAATACTGTCAATTGGATAAAAACTCCTATTTGGTTCATTTTTCTTTATTTTCTGTTGCATGCTTTTGGTTTGTTTTTCTTCACTTTGTTTTCTATTGTGTGCTCTTGGTTTGTTGTTTTTTTTTACTTCGTGTTTATCCTATGCTTTTTACATATGAAGACCGCTCCTTTCTTCCTTTGAAATGATGCTCATTCTGTTTAAAGATGAGCAGAACAGTACACAGTACTCAAGCAAGGGGAGGTGTAATTGCCTCTGCTTTTCTCTGTTTAGCAACTTTTAATAGCTGCTTATTAAGCAAATAATTTAATGGAGTTAACACAAATTAGCAGTCTTTCTGATAAGAAGTTCTCCTCTAAAAGATTTCAATATGTTTAATTACCTCAGGTGACTTAGTGTGCCAGTCAGCAGTGGTCAGCTGTTCTGCCTCTTCCCCTCCACATCTCCCTCTACAGCTCAGGCTTGAATTTCTCTGCAAATTGTCATAGATGGTGTTTTCTGCTAACATGTTTTCCTTTGCCAACAGCAAAATTCAGTAGGACGGAAGAAGATTGTTATGCTTGGTGTCATTTCTGCCATTGAACTTGTAGCTCTCCAGCAGGATAAAGGAAGTCAGTGTTTGTTTCAGGCATAAACTGCTTATAAGTCTCCGAGTACAAAAGTACTCCATACATTGTGTTCAGTGTTTCTCTGATGCATTTGTATCCTGTCTTTGAAAATTGTCTTTTGTTTGGTTTTACATGTTGTACTGTCTCTTCTGTTGAGTACAACAGCTTATGAAAAGGATTCGATATGATTTACTGGCTGTTGAATTTGTCTACAGGTAAAATACCAGCTTGCCTTCAAGAAAAAAAGTCAACATTTTTCAGACAGAATTGAATGTAGCTGTTTTTCTCCTAGAATATATTTATGCAATATTTATTGTATTCATGAGGGAAGACAAAAAACTAAAGGCACTCTGGTAGGCTGAGTTAAAAAAGACCTATTTACGGGGAGGAGTAGTTTTCCCATATTTGGTAAACATGTTATGTTAAACAGTTGGAGGACTTTGTATCAGGAATCTGTTGGCTGTGTGTCATCAAGCATTCTTGTGAATCCGAATAAAGCAAAATTTTCCTGATTTTTGGCAAAACATTTTACATACCAAATCATGAATGATATCACTTTTTTTTTGGAGTAACTACTATTAAGAAGCAACATTTTATTTACGTATTATGCATATTTGTGCACAAACCTTCTTTGGTAATGTTGCTTAGATTCTAGTGAGTTACAGTATCTCCGATTGAATATGTAATTATGGAGATATTATTTCCTGTAATTTCAACAAATTTCTTGTCTCTCTCTTGTCCCTTTACAGAAGGGAAAGTATTTTCCTGGCTGTGAATTGAGTGTGCAAAACCACAGGCCGGTGGTTCTTTTAGACTGCTCAGCGAGCTGCTAAAAGTGATCATGTTCACTCTGCAAGTCCTGCCTGAGGCATGTGCAAGTTGAGTTAAATATTTGCACCCATACAGAAAATCTCAAGACTGACTTATGAGATCATCTTTCTGTCATCTTCCTGATTAGTTAATGACGCACCAAAGGCTGCAGCTTAAGCTTGTGCTGGGCTTGTGCTGCAGTTTGTTCTCCTGTCTTGTGCTTGTGCAAGGGACCCGGGGGGTGACTGGGCAGGGGAGCTGTGACTGGAGTAGGGAACATGCTCATGAGAAGAGAGAGGTTTTTGAGTTAGTTTGCAGTCTCAGAGGTGGCAGGAAGCCACAATGCTGCAGACATGGCTGTGTTTGACCTGATTTCCCTGTTTCTGCTTGAAGCCTCTCTGAGGTGTGGCTTCTATCAGCCACATCTTCATGTGGGTGGGTAATTCTCTACACTGCAGAAGCAGATTAATCAGACTAATGTACAGTGTGCAGGCAGAGCAGCATGCAGGTTACACTCTTAGGGTTGGATCAAGATAATGGGGATCACCGAACAAATTCTAACGGGCATTTTTTGAAGGAAAAATGTAACATGAAACTGTTGCCCAGGTTTCTTCTTTCTAAGTTGCCATCTGGCTTATTTTCAACAAGGTAGAAAACCGTTCTCAAAATTCTTCCTCCCTTCTGGGATCTCTTGGGCTACTACAGGTGTTTTTCATAAGTAGGTCAATGGGCCTGTGCTCAGTTGTTGTTATATGAACTTGGCATGTATTGATGTGGTTTATTATGTAGCAATAAATATCGGAATAAAAATAAAATATTGTGAGAAAACGTAAATCTTCAGATCCCATTTGTATCAAGATTTTGTGTGAAAAATGGGGCTAAAATCCTACTTGTCTTCATTTTAATTTTATGTAGTTGCTTGTGTTTTGTTTCTTCAGGTATCTCTTATTTAGCAATTATGTATAGCCTTATTTGTGCTCATGAGTGTACTTTTTTGGTGCATACATAAAGTATACAATTCTGACAAATGCTGATCTAATTTGAAAAGTGCAAGTGCATGTTAAAGCATATAAAATATTATCTCCATTTATGACAGTCCTTACCCTCTTGCTCTCTCTTTTTTGGAGTAATTTCAAATAGGCCTGCAGGTAGAAAGCCCTTTCAGGCAAAAAACCATGTGCTTATGTTTGTTTAAGGAATTTTTTTAAAAGTGTATATGAAGTTGAATATGAGAGAGAGTGGGCAGCTATTAGTTGCTACTTGTTTTTAGAATAAAAGGAATACTAGGCTTTAGAGTAAAAAGGTGTGAAAATTCATGTTCTGGAGCTGGTGGTTTAATTTGTCACCTCACTGGTCTGCATTTATGGAACTGCCTATTCTTGTTTGGCCTGGAAAGGCACGTGTAAATGATGGCAAAAGGAGTGATTCATTTAAAGGCGATGCTTTGACAGCATCATAGGATTGCTCTTTCAGTAAAGTAGATTTTTTTATGATTGTCCCTCCATATATTTGCAGAGATTTTATTGTAATTTGAAAAATTGTACTTGGCTCTCAACTCTCCTGTTACTAAAGTTGTGGGTTTTTTGTTTTTTTGCTTTTTTGACAGGTTCTGTAAGTTTTTGGTTTTCTGTACTTGTAACAGTATATGCTTAATTTTTGCTTCAGTCTAGTACTCTTGCAGTTCTGTCTTTGGCTTTTAATAGTGGTGTAATATTTATTTTAATTACCAAGCTAAAGGAATTCTATTAATCAGGTTTTACTACAACAGATAAACCTTTGTAAGGGATCAGTGAATCAATAACCAGGTGATCTTGTATCAAACAAAGGAATTTAAAGAACCCAAGTGTTTAAGTTTGTTTGTTAAAACTTCTGTTGAAATAATTACACTTCTTGGGGAAAAAAACTCCCAACAACAAAGAAGCTGTTAATGCAGAGATTAAATTTTACTGTCAGTAATTTATATTATCTACTGACTTCTATATTTTCAAAACATGTAGATTTAAAAGCCCAATGAAACTTGCAATTGTTTACACCAGTACATTTAGTAAACTTAAGCAATGTTTGTTGCTTTGATTTCTCTGTGTTGGTTTGCTGCTTGAGACTGATTAAGTACTGTTACTTAAAAATGTTAATAGTTTTACTCTGCTTACTATGTAAGCTACTCCTGGCAAGTGTTGGAGAAAAGGTTTTAATTGCTTGCATTAAAGCCTACTTTTAGGTAGTGCCCAAGTTCAGTGTGCAGTTACATGGAACAGCTGATGCTGTTCAGAAGAGGTTGGAATTCTTCTTGGTGTTCTGTTTAAGTCCTGAATTTGCTTCAGAGTTTGCACCTTTTGTAAGGTGTTGATGTGGGTAGCTACAAACAAGTAAGCTCTGAGCTCAGTATTTCTCATATTAAGGAAGAACTTCTTTCATTTTAAGAACTGAACTCTATTGGGATAGATTTGGGTTTTCAGGGTGTTGGTTGCATTAATTCTGCATATTAATTTCACTTCAATTTATCTGATTTTGGTTGCTTTTCTTTATTAGTGTATTTCATATATGCAATCGTTTCTACAGCTTTCCAGTCAAAATATGGGTAAAGTTGAAGGTTATTTAGGGTTGCAAACAATTTTTGCAATATATTGAATTTTTTTGTAAGGTGCTTTTGTTACACTGCTCTTCAGTAGATCAGTAAAACTGATGGTTTACTGTCTTGTTTCTTTTTCTACTATTTCCATACCCTTCTCTTTCCCTTCCCCCTGCTCTTGACTGCAACTTAGGTAACAATATCTTGAACCTTATTTTTGATCACGACTGCAGTTGTAGTGCAGTAACTTATGTAACACTTTTTCATTAATTACTTTTTTTGGCTTATAAAAACATTAAAAACTTTTTCAAAAACCTGTCTTTCACTTTCCTTCTGCATGTGAACATTGCTAATCCTTCTCAAAATATTTTAAAACATGGTAAATGTCATAAAGCCATATAAAACTTCTAAAATGTATTAATCCCCAGAGAATCTCAGATGTCTCAATTTTTAAATCACCAAAAGCAGAGGTGAGGCTTCTTACCAAAGCAACATGGAATTTTGCTGGAGGTTTAGAAAAGTAGCAGTGTCAGAAAGTTTCTTTGCTCTAACTATGGAACAAATATGTAGACTTTTGCAATAGATCTCACTTACAAGTTTAGTTTATCATTTATTTGGGGCTAGACATGGCCAGGCAGGTAGGTTTTTAGTTTTTTCCCTTTATAAGGTTGTATATACAAAATGTCTCCTTGTGTAAAAAGTATTTCTTAAAGAACTACAAGTTGCAAAGCAATTTTATACAACATAGTGTAGCTTTACAAAAACCCTCATTCTTGAACGAACATGCCTGTTCTTGCTGAGATGATTTCTTTCTTCTGGATGGTTATTGCCCTGTTTTCAAGCTCTGGGCTTCTACAGGCATACCAGTTCCTGACACCCTGTTCTCTTAGCGTGCCTAAGCTCCACTGAAACTCGTCTCTCTTCATTATATACAATGTATTGGTTTTAACTGATGTGATGGTAAAAACATACAGATTTTGCAAAGGCATTGCTTAGGAGAAGTTTGTTTGTATGCATGTATACAGACATGCTTTACTACTGACATGAGAAATACATGTTGAAAGGAAGTAAAACCTGTGCACAAATAATCCTATTTAGGATTTGATAATGATTTTTCAAGGGTTTCGTCAGCCTTTCCTTTTTTCTTCTGTTTGTTATCATATACTTTATACTTCGGGATGTATACCTGCTGTGTCCACAAATTCTTTACTACAGGGTGCTTCCTAGGAGCATTCTAGGAAAATAGGGTGAGGATACAAGGTTTCATAAAAAAGGATGACATTTTTATTTGTATTTGTGAATTGGAGCCCTCAGGATTGGGGGGAAGGGAGGAAATGATGATGACACAGTCGTTATTGTAGAATCTGCCTTTCAAAAGAGATGACAGATGCTGATTGGAAAGGGACCACTGAATGTCAAACTTGTGCTTTGGGCAAGAATGTCACCATTGCAAAAACACATAAATTGGCCAGCGCTCAAAAGCTGAGAGAAGTAAATTTGTAGACTTGCTTAAAAGAAAGATTTCAAATTGAATTTCTGACATGCCTAGATGGAACACTTTTTCTTCAATGCCTTGACACCTTCTCCTTTAAACGAATCTTAAGAATATCAAATTTAAATTTTAAAGAAGAAAGGAAGGACAAATGGAGAACTTAATTGATTATTACTAAGCTAGTAGGAAAGTGGGTCAGTAGCATAGTCTGGTGTAGGCTGTGTGTAGTGTTACCATAGGTAAAGGAAGTGAGAAAATAATTTTGTGAGGTAGTTGTCTGCTTACAATTTGGTGAGCGTACTAAGCTTTCAATTTGTGTTGATACCACTTGGACGTAAACTATTAAAGCCATGGTTTTCAAAGTTGGGTTCCCTTCTCATGATAGCCTCATCTTTGTCACATAGGCAAACACTGCTGTTCTTTGGTCGGTCTCCAGCGTGTTTTCTTCAGAGCAAATTTCTGAATAGGAATGGAATTTTTCTGAGCATGTTCTCCTAGTTCGAAAATTTATATTTTTTTGATAGTATTAACTGAGTAAGTTTAAAAATATTTTGGAGGCAATGTTATGATATTGGTTGTCAAATTTCACTTGCATGAAGAGAACTTGAGCAAACATTTTAAATGTCAGAAGAGGATTTTTAAATTATTTCTCTGTTTTCATGGTAGCTGGAAACTTTTTCAAATGTTTCCATGTATGTGTTAATTAAAATTTCAGTAAAGAAATGAATTTACTGAAGGAAGAAAACTATTTCCATTGTTGTTTAGTAGAGCAAATAGAGAATGTCGCATTTTGTTATGGGCAGTAAGGCATAAATGTGCTAACCACTTTCTGGTATCAGCTTTATGTTGATGGCGCTGAGTATTTTTCAGAAATACAGAACAAAAAAACACTGTCCCCCTGACCCAGCAGATGACTTGGTGTAAAAATCGCTTTAATATTGTTACAGACAGAGAAAGATTTAAAGCAAAGATTTATAGCCTACAAATCACTGTGTTGGTATAGAAAATATGAAAACATTTGTGCTGGTTGATAGATGTGACTGACGTGGAATACTTGCTTTTTAGATGTCAGCTTGTTGGGTATTGCATTTAGGGCATGAGAACAGACCTCGGAGATAAAGCCTGGAGCATGTATGTGCCTTGTATTTCATTAAACCAAAGTGAAATTACACTGCAGAATAGTATTACCAAACATGCTTCTCAGAGATGTGAATGAAGAACTTCAGATGTGTTTTGTTGTCTATGAAGGCCATAGCCCAGCAACAGGACACCGAACAAAACAAGACAGAAACCCCAACATATTTGAAAACAATTCTGATTTATTAAAAGTGGTTTTTTTCTATATGTTCTATTTGTAATGTATTTCTCTGGGAAGCAGAATCACATTTCTTGTGAAATTAGCTTCCTGTGGGTTTTGAAAATGGAGTCTAATTGAATGTACTGAAGTAGAATTAATCTTTCATGGTTCTGGTTTTCTGGTTTATTTTTGTTTATGTTTAATGATGGGCAAATGGCTTTTTTACCTTTAGGAAGTTGCTTCCTTTTTGATACTGAAAATGATGGACTGCCTGTATGTGTTGATACATTAAGACGAGGTAATGTTGTGGAAACACTTGTCTGTTGCAGTTTGACTCTGTGCCTGTTTTCTTACTACTGTCTGGTGGGGAGAGCAAATAGGAAAGAAGCTTTGGTAATGCCGTGCAAGAGATACAGCTCCATTTGCAGTATGTGTCCAGCAGAGTTAAAAAAAAAATCTAGGATATTAATTTTCATTCTTTAGTGTTTTCAAATATGATAGAAGCAAATCAATGTTAGTGTTTGAATTCTTCTGTGACGAAACTATACACTAAAATTCTATATGTAAATGAATTACATGTTTAAATATCATAAAGTACTTGTAATGAATCTCAGAAGCAGAAGTGTCATCATCGGGAAAAAACATACTGCCCTTCATTTCTTCTTGACTTTTCCCAGTGTATGTTGGGAACATACAATAGGACTTAAATAAGGACTTAAGAGTAGATGATATATCACTTAATGTCATTGGTTACCTTTAAACATATCTTATATTGATACTCTATTGCAATTGGTTATAACTTGAATTGTCACAGTCTTAAATGATAAAAGATCTTTATACTTTCTTGCTCTTTCCTTTGAGCTTTCCTTAAGTATATCTGTTTCTTCTCTTCAGGAAGCTGTCATCTTGTCTGCCAGTAATAAAAATTTTTAAAAGCCCCTAAAGAAAGCAAAACACTGGCAAACACAAACTCATTTGGCTTTGTGTAGACAGGTGTCATAGTTTGTCAGCTTTGGGACAGATTCTATTATGTTGCTTTTTTTATAGCCTTGTGTATTTAGTTCTTAATGCATGTTCTGGCGCCAGGGTTTTGGAAAAGGGTCAAAAAAAATGAAGCTTAAATGAAGGCACAGTATAAATTACAACAGTGTTTGGGGCAGACATGCACTTAGCAGATACCTTGAGCTTGTTGGGCTATGTTTGTAGGGCTGTGGTGGCTCTCAAGGCCTGCAGTTTATGATGTGGACTGACTGCTGCCAGAGTGGGCTATGCCTGGAGCCTGTGACTTCTCTAGGCTCGTGGGGAGGGCCTTGGAGAAAGGACAAATTGTGAGCTTACTGGCAGTGGTGTTTGAAACTGTTCTGTCAATTATAGAGTGTTTTATTTGAGTTTGCTATTACTTCATCTCCTGCTATAGTGTTGCAAACGTCTGTTTTAGGTTTTATAAGCCACAAAATACACTTGAAAAGAACTTGGAAAAACATTTGATAGCTGCTAATTGCAGTAAGTTGTCTAGGACACATCCTTGTCCTGTATCTCCTACACGGAGGAGCCAGGATCTAAAAAATGAGGTGGAGTTTTGCACTCAAGTAGCATAGATGTTGTTCCGTTGCATTTTTTCAGTGTGTTGGTCACCTGCTGTGCTGCTGGCTGGATTCAGTGGCAGCATGGGGCACGGCAGGGCCAGGGCTGAGCAGCAGCGCTGGGGCTGTACAGGGCATCTCTCTGCTTCTGTGGGAGTTTCCTTGTCCTCCCCCGCGCCTCTGCTGTCAAAAGTGTTTGTGCAGGCGCATGGAGAACAAATTCAGACAGAATCAGCTTCCTGATCCTTCCTGCAGCAGGATTGTACAAATGTGCTTGTGGTGGTACCAGGAAGGAGATAGTACAGGGACAGAAAGGAACAGCACAGGGGTACAAACAGTTAGGAATCCTTTTAGCGTTAGTCTTTGGCTTATTCTGCCTTAGAGCATATGTGAAATTATTGACTTGGCTCTTACTTACATCCCAAACACGTTCATGCTGTTGGGGAGCAGCTGACAGTGTTTGAAGCTGTAAAAGTAGTGCTTGGCAAGGTGTGTTGTTCAAGCAAATGTAGAGTTTTCCTTATTGTTTTCTTCTGTATGCAATGACTTGAGGTTTGTCTAGAGGTGGAACAGTACTACTTTAAACTTGTAGGCATATTGTATCTAACTCATTTTGATGGCAAAAGCCATGTGTTTGTAGTATGAACTTTTCATTAAACGATCAGTCTGAGCTAAACCTAACATGATAGAACTTATTCTAGGTTTTGGAGTTCTTGTTTAATTATGGAGTTTCCTCTTTTTTTACTCTGAGTGATTCCATTGCGTGACTTTATGCACAGAGTATATGCTCAGTGTGTACTCGTTGTGTAAGAACTGCCTTCTGTTTTATTCACCACTTTAACAGCTATGAAATACATATTGGAAAAGCACACCATTTGCTACTGTTTTTATGGGTCCGAAAATACATTTGTCAGGATGGTAGCAGCCAAGATGTATCTATAATATGTACAGCTATGGTTTATTCTAACATTCTGATCATTGTACATTTTACTATCTGTGCTAAGCTTGAGCAAGAGCATAATGATAATATGGTATCTCCAGAGATGCATGATTAATTAATTCTTTCATTTTTTTTCCTGCTTCTTTATAAGATTGGGTTTTTTAAAAGGCTCTTTAAATCTAATTTACATCAAATAAGCCAAGGTGAACTGAGACACCATAAGTAGATTTGTCAGCCTGGTTTATCACTTGGTGAAATTCATCATGAGAAAAATATTTAGCAGCATATTAGTAGGAGCAAAACTGCCAGTTATGCAATCTGGAGTTGGAGTGCTAACAGCAGAGCAGTTCACGTAAGCTTCTGGAAGTAGGATAGTCCTTAACTAGCCAGCAATCCGTACTACTAAATTTTCACAAAAGCTAATAGGACTATTTAAAGAAACGGATATTCATACATACTTAAAATTACTGAGATGTTGAATGGGGCTAAAAGGAAGTGTTTCATTATGGTGTTATTAAATAAAATGAATCTATACATTCAGTGCCTTCGTATTTCTGAAGGTATAAACATAGGCTGGCAAATTCAATACTCAAATGCTAGAATCCTAACAGATTGTGTATTTAAAAAAAAAGTCCCCTGATGCTTTATTTTAATCTTCCTTTATTGTAAGTACTATGTTACATCTTTTTGATATAGGTTTCAGTTGTATAATTCTGATATGATCTCTTAAAGTATAAATACATCTTGACAACATGTTGTTACAGGAACTGTGAGGAGCTCATGATGCTACAGATGGTGCTCACAGAGGATTAAATTTGATTCTTTGGTTGGAACAGTTAATAATATGCGTACTAGATCAGATGTGGTGTAGAAGAGTGAAGTAGTTCAGTAATGCCAGCAATGTCATACTTACATGCCTGATTCATGGATATAGGATATGATTATGAATCACATGTGAAAACAAATAAATCAGAGGAAACACTGACACGATTAAAACTTTAAGTTTAAAGATATATACATATATATAATTTTATATGGAAATATTTTGACTTTATTAAACTCCTAATTTTAGAAAATTTCAGTTTATTTGTTGGAAAGTGTCAGATGGTTTTTAAATTTTAAACCCACATCTGTAGAACTTTCTATGCCTTTTATTAAACTTTAAAAAACAAGTAAGGTGCTAAAATCCTGTTCTCCAGTGCTTCCCCACTTTCCCCCTTTTCAGTCTTAGAAGTTGTGAACTACCTTTTCATATGATGAAATCTGTAAATTTTTTATATCAGCCATATTATCATGGTTGCTTTATTTTGCAGACACCGTCTTCCAATAAGGAATTTAGTAGTTCATGCTCCTTCTAGCTCTTGAGCCATACTTGAATAAACACTGAATATTGATTATAGGCTTTCACCAGGAGTCTGGAGATCAGGCTTCCAGGTTAATGTGTTAATAAGGATGAAATTCTAAGCAAAAAAATAATGTTTTAGTAAGAAAATGGTTGCCAGCAAGTTTGCTTTTGAAATCACATGGACATGTTATCAGACATTTGAAGGTTACTTGTATATATCACTTTTCTTATTTCCTGACCAAATTAAGAAAGTAGCTGAAATGCTATGCTGCTGCTCTTTCTAAAGAGCTGACAAATTCTTGGGCAGATTAAAATATATAATCAGAGATATACTGCATCTTTTCCAGCTTCCTGCTGTTAAAAAAGGGAGAAAGTTGTTAGAATAGCAGTAAAGAACCAATCAGACCTAAAATACACAAAAAGCTTAGAAGTGTGTTGTTATATGTGCTAGATGCATCTTATGCATTGTCACCAAGTACATATGAATATCAGATTAATGAATGTTCTATTGACAAATGAACTCAAAATTCGCTGAATCCATTTTCTCAAGTAACTTGAACTTCTAAACACGTATGGAAAATAAGACTGTCCTTTTTAATTTTGTTTGAGTGAAGGATCTGTTTATTCCAAGTGAATTCAGGTCATATTTGAAAGTCTGTAAATTTTTTTTATTCTAACTATTATAATTTTAGGCGTTGATAATCACTGTAATGTGCCGAGTGCATCATACATTTCTGAAGATGCATTAAACAGCCTTTACTACCAAATCATGAAAACTTAGATTTAAACTACTCTAAGTATTTCATGTCTTGGTCTTGTACTAATAAATATAAGTAAAGTGAAAGACTTTTCTATTGTTGAGAGTAAGTATCAGGCATTTGACGTCTTTTTTTACACTGAATATCCATCCATATGTTTTTGTAGGTTTGTATAGTATCAAAGAAGTACAAGTAAGGTTAGAAGGAGGAAAAAACAGGATTTTAGGGGCTTGCGTAAGATGCATTTCCCAGTTTCCTCTCGTCCTGCTTTGTTAGGGTTGGCAGGAGTTCCTCTTCTAAATCAGTCCACTTTGACCATTGTATACAATCATTGTCGAACTTCCTCTTCCCTTCAAACTGTGTAATTGCTCAGGGAGGGTGTGGGAAGGAGATGGGAAAGCCATGAATTCATCTTCTTGATTTCTATTTAATCAGACAGAGCAGCGTTGTAATTTTAATAATTAATTTCCTATCAGGCTAAATGAAGTATTTATATTGTTATTTTTGTCTTGATAGAATAATCCTTGGCATGATTAACATATTCAACCCCCTTTTTGCAACTTCCTTTTTAAACGAGCATTGCTGATTTGGAATAGTTGCTTTTAATGCAGTTATATTAATGCAAAATTAATTTGCCATCAAATCTAACTCTCTAGAGAATTCCTGTCATATCTTTTCCTTTGAATTACTGTTTATCTGGGTACAAAATTCCTAAATATTTTTCTAAGCTAGTGTATGATGTTTTGAACGTCTTAACAAGTGATCAGAAAATTAAGTGCCTGCTGCTTGTTTTGAAGCTTTTTATCTATGAAAGATTAGAAAAGCTTTAATAAACCTGTCTTAACACTTGATTTTGTTAATAACATTATTTGACTGAATTTCTACTTTAAATGAACTGATCTCACTGATGTTCTTTTTTTTTGCCGTGTGTATTGAGAATGAAGTTCAGAATTAGACAGCTTTTTTGTGGGTGTGGAGAAAGCAGGGATGAGCTAGTGATGATTTAAGAAAAAAATCAAAGCCTTGCTTGTCTCATCAAGTTTCCATGCGGGGGAAAGAATCTAATTGATTTGTATATATGAAAAGATACTGAAATAGCAGAATAAATGGACACTTTTCAATAGTGACAAAATCAGATTTGAACCTCTCATGTGAAAGTCTCTTGTTCCATATTGAAGATGTAATGATTTATTTTAAGACTGTTTTAAAGGTAATTTTTTTACTGAAGGTGTTTAGTGGATTTTAAAAGAATCATGGCAGTTTTCCTGGAGCTTATCTGCAAATAGTTTGGGGCTTTTATTGATTTTTTTTTTTTCTGTTAAGCTGCAGTGTTACCAGTCACTAAGCATTACACATGTATTCAGAAACAAGTGCTCCAGATACCAGACTTTGCAGTCAGGAGTTTAATCTATGAATTTAATCTACTGTTATTACATGATTTTATAAAAGTTACCTAAATTTCTGATATAGAACAATGGAAAACCTAATGTGAAACTTAACATTTTCAAAATCTTTGGGGACAACAATGTTGAGAATTTCCTTTCCTGTTGCACCCCTTCCCCTTGCCCTTCTGTCTTTAGTATTATTGCATTTTCCTCTTCAGGAAGCTCATTTAAGTACCATCAGTGTTGTGGTTAGAAGATAAGGTATTCTACGCTTTCTGTCAGAATTTTGTCCTTTTTTAAAAAATGTTTTTAGTGGAAAGATGTGCTGCAATGGTGAACTTTTATTTAAATAATTAGAGTGAAAAATAATGTCACAAATTACTTTGTCAAGTTAACTGTTAGATGCTGCTCAGCCTACTTGCCATATGGAGGAGTTTAATTATTAAGAGTAGGAGTGATTTGCTTTGGGAGCTTTTAATTGAAAGATTAAAAGAAGCTCACTCTGAGGCTGTGTGTCAAGCATTTGAAGATTTTAGTGACACCTTATGTAAGGATTTAAGATAAAAACATGTTTGCCTTTACTGTGAATAGCTATTTTGAACATCAGGTAAAATTCTTGAAAACACTTGCTTTTCAGTATTTTCATTAATCCCTGTTGTATCTGACACTCTGATTTGTACTCAGGTCTTCAAAAATTCTTGTTTTCTTAAGGGTTTTTTGCCTTGAAAGGTGTCACTGGATTGATTAAGAAACTGCAGTGTATTAAAGTACATGTAAAAGAGAAATGTAAGAAAATAGGAATCACAGTTAGGTGAAGATTTATTTGGCAGGGGGTTGGACATATTGTGGACACCTCCTTTGTATCTGGGAAATGCAAGGAAATCCACTTCTGTCATCATGACATACTGAAACATAGTTATTTTAAGATGAGAGTACGTACTTAGGAAACTGATGCTTTAGTGCTTGCCTTTTCTGTTAGGCTTCCCTGTATTCCCAGATGGCTTTTTAGGAATGAGGAATCACAAACCTAGCACAACATGGTACACTTCTGAATTCGTCAGTAAAAGGCAGGCGTGGAAACCCTGTGGACTTCCATAGGACTGCCATATGTTATTGTAAAGAAGTGCTTTTCTTTCTTGGTGAATGCTGAACATCCTCACAGAACAAAAATGATGTGTAGTAGTGAGTCTCTTCAAATAACTCCCAACTGCTATGTTGCTCTGAGTGAGCTAATGGGAAAATTTAAATGCATTTAAATTTTAAATTTGGAAGTGTCTATCTGATTCCAGGTACTTGTGAAAAATCATGAAGCTTTTGCATGTCTCTGTATTCTTAAACCAGCTCTTTCAGGCATTGAAAAGTTCCAGCTTGAAACTGCAAACACCTGGTTGGAGTCATTCGTCAGGCTTGGCACAGCTGTAGCTTTTGTGCTCCAGTGTCCACATGCAGAAGGAGGTGTGTGAGAGAACTGCAGGCTTATTCACTGTTTGTTGGTCTGTCAGTCCTTTTTTTTCTGAAGTCCGTAACAGATGCAGCTGTTTAGGGAGAAGCAAATGCAAGATGGATGAAGGACTATGAGGTGCATATCCCCTTTTGCTTTGGAACTGCTTCTGATGGTGTATTCCTAAATAGATGGCAGGGGCTTTGCTGAGATGAGTGCTTAAAGATAAGCTTGTAATTAATTTTCCTTACTGGCTTGTGTTGACAATGTCACATTTTAACTTCTCCTGTCTTCAGGAAATGGAATAAAGCTCTGTGAATCTGCAGTTGAGGGGAATTTCAAACTGAAATTTTTTTTATAGTCTCACCTTATTTTAGTCTCACTGAAGAAGAGAGAAGTGGGGGAAAAGGAGGGGTGGGGGGAAAGGGTGTGAAGTGTTATTCTCCCTTTATCTATAAATACAAAGTTTCCTTTATCTTGGGCTGGATAACTGTGCTTGGTTCATTATCAGACTGTCTCCTATGGGAATCTCCTGTGGACTGGTGAAGACTTCCCCCCTTGCCTTAGAGCTAGGAGGCAGTTACTGCCTCAAGGCAAGAGGAAGGTTTGTTTCAAAATCCTCTGCCAAGTTTGTTGAGCCATGAGTCTGACATTTAGTTTTTTAGGAATGAATTCTTTCCTTATTATGACCAGTAGTTCTGAAACTTCCTCGCTTCTGAGCAACATGAAATACTGAGATATAAAATAACTTGTGCCTGGAGTGGCATGTGCTGTGCTTTTAGGCCTCTTGTCCACCTTCTCTCTTTTGTTTCCTTTGCTTATTCTTCTGTGCTTTTCATTAAAGGAAAGCTCAAATTCCAAGCTATTGGTTCACTCCCAGAGTGAATTTATCATCTCTGTTCTTTCCTGTGGTGATGATTTTAGACTAAGTGTATTTATAACAAGACACCAGACTAGGATGGAGAAATTAGTCTAGACATTAAATTAGGCTTGTCCTTAAAGTACAAGAGAAGGTCTGGAATCCCAGATCTTCAATAGTATCGATTCAAAGTGAGAAATTATCAGCTAGTCTTATGATTTGTTGTGGGGCTTCAGGCCTATATTTATCGTGTTTCCTGTGTCTCGAGACTTTTTTCTCTTGGCTTTTATCTTAGAAACTTCCCAGACATCCATTTAACTAACCATACTTTGTCTAGTATTAATTTGAATTGTTTTGCCATACAATTGAGGCAAACTATTGCATGACAGAATATTCTGCAGAACTGCAGATGATTAAATTTCCATCAGCTGTTTTTTGGATTTGGTAGGTCTCCATAGGTATGTTTGTGAAATGCTTTTCACTTACCTTTAGGTTGTGGCTTTGCAGTTTTGAGATTGTTCTCTGAAGAAGGGGATGACCAGTGTTGTGACTCCGTCAGTCTGAATGTTTGATTTTACCAGATGAAAATAAGCTTGAAAGTAAATCTGGATTCTCTTTAGAGTGGGTTAATTTTTATTACAGTTGACATGTGGTCCTGCTCTGTTTCTCAGTGCCAAAAAGAGCAATTGGCACTCTATCGGCTCTTAGAGAGAGATCAAGTGTTCTTGGAGCCAGCACATGGGACATTTGAAGCACAAGCAGCCTGTTTACTTCTCTCAAGAAAAGCCATAGCTCTTTAAAGTGCCTTCATGCTTAAATATCCTAAAAAGGCATATTTAAGATAAGTACCCTGATTAAGGAACTGATCAACCTCAGTTGTGAGAAAATGTACTCTGAGAAAACCTTTTTGATTTGAAAAACTGGGCTTTCAGCTGAACAAAATGGAAAAACATTCGAGTGGGTGCTTGCAAACTGAACACATGTATCTGAAATTTAATTCCATGTTAGAATAGAATTAAATATAAATTAAACAAGTTGGGTGTGTTTGAGGGATCTGTTTATCTGTTCTGAAAATTATGCTTTCTTCTAGCTTGAGATACAGTGTAGATCAAAACTGGTAATACAAAGATTGTTCTTCTGATATGATTGTATTTAAGTAAAATAATATTTTTTGTTCATGGCCACAGGAATTTAGTTGTTAGAAGAACTTAGAGGTGATTCATTATTATTGCAAAGGAAACCTTTCTACCACAAGCACTCTGTAATTGCAGGGATAGGTCCTTTAACCCATCCAATGATAGTAATTTTTTCTTTGCAAGACAAAAATCTAAACGAGTATTGTGCAAATTAAACCTTTTGTATTAAAACAAAGATGGACAAATAGAATTTTTTCAGTGTTAAAAAACTCCTACTTCATAAAGTATCAGTTGCATTCTGAAGCTGAAATTTATATTGTTTGTGATTGGTCTGGTTTAATATTTAGTAATTAGTAATAATAATAATTAGTATATTAGTAATTAAATATTTAGTAATATTTAATATTTAGTAACTAATGAATATAGAAATCTGTCTTTGAATTATATGAAGCAGTTCTCAAAGCAACACCTCTCAGTTCTTGGACAGTGTCAGTGAAGTGTTTGGGTTTTTTCTGCTGACTTTCTTTTGTTTGTTTTTGGTTTTTTTAAATTTATGCATGGGAACAGATAACAGATTTGTTAGCTTCTGTATAATAAAACTTAATTATGAAGTAAGAATGCATTGACTTGTGTCTAGCTGTAGAAACCAGTCCTGTTAATTATGTGTCTGAGATTCCAGCTATGTCATGGTTGTTATCATTGCATTTCCTGCTTTGTAGCCTTATGCATTCCTTGATTTTGATTTTTAATTATTTTAAAATTAATATTAGACAGAAAAGCTGAATCATGCTAATCCAGCTGGTATGAAATCATAAAACAAAAAATATCATTTTCTCTGAAAACATTTGATTCCTCTCTTTTTCTAGATGTGCTTCCTTTACTTATATAAGTGAGCCTTTTAATAAATTCTATAGCAACTTGAAAGCTTAATTTTTTGATAGATTAGAAGAAGAAAAAATTACTCATGCTCCCTCAACTTTTACTTACATTGGTATGATTTAAGTGTAGTGTAACACTTTATGAAACCAATCAGTGCATTTTATAATGGACATTAGAGTGGGAATTGACTACCTTATTAAAGTTCAACTTTGAAAAAAATTATTTCTGTATCCTTCTCCCCCTTCTGTTCTTTGCTGGTGTTCAGTACATCAGAATTCATGAAATAGTTGCTATTAGTCAAGGTCTGCGCAAGGCCAGTGTGATGATGGTTGGTCATCACGCATTGTAGAATTTTGGAGCATTTGACATGTACCTTGTAGAAGGGAAAGAACACAGATTTAGCAATTTGATGTGGTGCAAGCTGAGCTGTCAGATGTGTGCAAATCATGAGCCTTCGGTAATGAATGCAAATGAAAATGTACTATTTTTGCCTTGGAATCCTGCTCTACAGTGAGTGCAGTTTGTGATCAGAGTATACAGGACTGATACATCGTGTATTACTATCAGCTGAATTTTCTTTGCAGTGTGCTTTCTGCTCTTGCAGTCCTCCTGGAGTATTTTGTCTTCAGTAGTACTACCTATTTAGAATTAGATCTGCGATGTGATTACCATCTCTTTATCTGTTTATGAAGCTATGGTTGTATGATATGACAATTCTTTTTCTTTTCCTCCGCTGCTCTTTGTTTAGTCCAGACTTTCAGAAAGGAGGTTGGGAAATGTGGTGACTTTATTTGCTGCTACACTGACATAAACTAAAGGTGGATAATAACAGAAAAAGTAGAGATAGTAAGTTATTGGGATGGAAAAAATAAATGGAAGAGTCAAAACTATGCCAGCCTATTTTTTGTGACTCCTTCCTGGATAAAAAAAGAGTTGATTTACATACACAACAAGCCTTTCACTTTTTTTGTAAGACTTACTATTTTACAGTTAAATTTGACATCCGTGACCTGGTGATTATGCGCAATGAAGTGCATGTACACAGTACAGAAATGTAAATCCTTTCTTTTGCTTGAGAGCTTTAAATTCTGATGTGACAATAAATAATATTTTGGTTGTGTTGTTTTTTTTTGTCCTCCCCACTTTAGATCCCTGCAGTTCACTCAGCCCACCATGCTTTACTGAGGAGGACCGATTCAGTCTAGAAGCTCTGCGCATGATTCATAAGCAAATGGATGATGACAAAGATGGTGGTATTGAAGTGGATGAAAGCGATGAGGTAGGAGTAAAAAAAACTTTAATTGTGTTAAAAAAGACATATAGTCTTTTTTATCCTTTTGTTTTGTATAGCTGCTCTATAGCTGCTCTTTATCTTTTAGCACTTGAGTGTTGTTGCTTTTTTTCTTAATTCAGCCCTTTCCTCAGACAAATATGGATTGAAAGTCTAATTTCTGTATTTGTCTGAAATGGGATATTACTGTCCATTGTTCTAGCCTAAAGGAAAGTTTTGTATGACTATGTATAAAAGCTGCTACTTTTCCTGGGGTTTTTTTTTACTTTTCTTTTTTGCTGTAAGAGGTGGGCAAATAGTGAAGGGTTTAGCTTGCAGTAAGGTTGATGTGATTGCTTGGTGTTACAGTTTCTTTGCTCAAAGTTTTCTTGCTTAAGACATCACTGGGCTTTCTTATTTACCTTAGATCTGTTGCAGGCATTTCATGGTGCAAAGCAATACCTCTTACAGACAGCAGTCTAGAAGAAAGATTTCTGGTTTGGTTACATTTTACAGGCAAGTAGTAAGAACATCGTGCTTACTAATGGTAAATGAAGTCCTATGAACTAAGGAAGGTTATTCAGAACTGCCTGAAGTTTTTTGTGTCTGTGCTTGAATGAGTTTGGTAGATGGGCTCCTGGTGGTCCTGGCAAAGGACTTGCCCTTGCATTTACTTAAATTGACCATTGGGATTCTCAAAATTCCTGCATAGGAATGGAGATGTCTATGTCGTTTCATTGTTCTTGCTTATTTTGCTTTCTGGCCATTGTTAGGCACATGCTTGAGAACCAAGGGGAGTGAAGATGTCCCCTAAAAATGAGGGTATTGTCATGTGGTTCTGACACCCATTCACACTGTAGATGAATGGGAGAAGAATCTAGCCC
This sequence comes from Pomatostomus ruficeps, assembly GCA_013400735.1. Classification (NCBI taxonomy): domain Eukaryota; kingdom Metazoa; phylum Chordata; class Aves; order Passeriformes; family Timaliidae; genus Pomatostomus; species Pomatostomus ruficeps. The sequence goes on from VYZT01047635.1 coordinate 21,161, forward strand.
CATTTTGTCATCCTTTTTTATAACATCTAGGG
>VYZT01047635.1:21359-42495 GCA_013400735.1 Pomatostomus ruficeps
CTGAGCGCTTTCAGGGATTGGGTCACCCATGCTGTCTCTGCGCAATCTGTTCCAGTGCCTCTCTACCCTCTGAGTAAAGAATTTGTTCCTAATATGTAGTCTAAATCTCTCCTATTCTACTTTAAAACCATTCTCCCTTGTCCTGTCACTATCTGCCTGTGTAAAAAGTTGCTCTCCCTCTTTTTTTACACCCCTCCTGTATGTACTGAAGGTCGCAATAAGATCTTCCTGGAACCTTCTCCAGACTGAAGAGCCCAACTCTCTCAGCCTGTCTTCGTAAGAGAGGTGCTCCAGTACGCTGATCATCTTGGTTGCCTGGACTTGTTCCAACAGGTCAATGTTTTTCTTGTGCTGAGGACCTGGAGGCTGCACTCCAGGTGGGATCTTGCAAGAGCAGAGTAGAGGGACAGAGTCACCTCCCTAGACTTGCTGGCCACTTGTCTTTGAATGCAGCCCAGGGTGCAGCTGACTTTCTGGCCTTTGAGTGCACACTGTTCGCTCATGTCCAGCTTTTCATCCACCAGGACACCCAAGTCCTTCTTGGTAGGGCTGCTCATAACTTGTATTGCTCCAACACAGGTGCAACACCTTGCACTTGGACTTCATGAGGTTCTCATGGGTCCGCTTCTTAGGTTTGTCCAGATCCCTTTGGATGACATCCATTTCTTCTGTTCAGCTGTGCTGTTCAGTTTCATGTCCTCTGCAAACTTGCTGAGGGTGCACTTGATCTCACTGTCTGTGTTGTTGATGAAGGTATCAAAGAGCCCCTGTCCCAAGAGAGAGCTCTGATGGGCACCACTCATCACTGCCCTCTACCTGGACATAGAAGGATTGACAGCTGTCTGGCTATGTCCATTCAGCCAGTTCCTTACCTGCTGAGTGGTCCACCCTTCTAATCCATCTCTCTCCAGCCTGGGGATAAGGATGTTATGTGGGACTGTGTCAAAGGCCTTTTAGTAGTCTAGGTAGATGACAATTGTTTGGTCTTCCCTCATCAACCACTGCTGTCACCCCATCATAGAAGGCCACCAGATCAGTCAGACACTATTTGCCCTTGGTAAAGCCATGCTGGATTGTCTCCAATCATATATCACCTCATATGTGCCTTAACATTGCTTCCATGAGGATTTCCTCCATGATCTTCCAAAACATAGAGGTGAGGCTCACTGGTCTTTAGTTTCTCAGGTCTTTGTTTCTTCTCTTTTTCAATAGGAAGGATGATTCCTTTTTCCCAGTCACCAGGTACTTGACTGCCATGACTTTTCAAAAATAATGCATATAGTCTACCTCTGTTATTGCAGAATGTTTGGGATGGGCACAGTTCAGTGTGCAGTTTAGTGATGGAGTGTGAGCTTCCTCTTGACTGGTACTGCATTTTTTATACATGGAAGTCGAGAAAGTTAAAAGAAAATACTGAAATATTTATACATTGGAAACATTTTATTAGTATTCAGAAGATTTGTCCTGGTTTCCAGTGGGCCATCTGTATATCTGACCTTAAGTTTCTTCCTGTTCCAGAGGAAGCAACAGAAGCTACTCTAAAAACCTGTTTAAATGGCTGAAATTATAATAGTTGATGAGGCATGCTGTTCAGCTGGGATAATTAGAGATGAGAGAAACTATATGTTCAAGCTACACATTGTGCATAAACTAAGATGGCTTAATTGTAGCCCTTGTTTCTGCTAGTTCATTTTTAATTATTGAAGAAATATTTAATAATCCACTCCCTGCAGATTAGCGCTTTTCTACGTATAATTTCCATGCAAATCAGTGATGAATATGTATTTGCATAGAGCGCTTTCTTCTAAGACATTAAATGCAAACCTGATATTAATGAGAAATGCAGTTTAATTGCAAGTTCAACTAGTAATCTCTATGTTTTTCTTGTAGTGCTTTTACTAAGTCTTTACCATAATCTTAAAAGATGTACATTTACGCAACATAGTTACATAGTTACCTGATTACAGTAGGTCTGAATATGTACTAAATATGTCCTATTTGTATTTCAGAACCAGATTTTTATTTTTGTTCTGTCACAGTGGGTAATGCTGCTTATCTTGATTAAGAATGACGACTGATAATTGAAAAACCCACTTTATTAGAAGTAAAGCCTACATGAAATACAGGGATTTTACTTAACAGCAGGGAATAGATTTTCTGGTTTTTGCTGTGTGGTTTTTACTTGCAAGACTCCTGAAGAGCAGCATATTGAATATGTTGATTAGATGTTCATTAGCTTTTTGTTTGTCAGGAAGAATGTGACAAGGTAGAATAACTTTCTGCTGTTTTACCAGCGTTACAATAGTGTTACAAGGGTATATTTACACCAAGGAAGGAAGTTCTTGTAAATAAGTTATTTTGAGACAGGAAGGTAACAAGAGCTAAAGATGTTGAACTATTTATTTTAACTATTTTAATTTGCTAATCCAGTTAACTCCCAACAGACATTTCATCTACACAGAGTTTATTTTTTCTAAATGTTTTCATGCCCTGTTTTAGGTTGTGGCTTGCTTTTACTCTGTAAAATGAAGGCCCACATAAAACCATTCTGTAAAGAAGGAGTTTTTCTAGGCAATTAGATAATTTGAACTAAGATATTTCTTATTTCCTCAAAAATTGGCTTGATGCTGGAAGACCTTTGGATGTACTTTGTATGGACTGGAAAGAAACTTGTATATGATCTTGATAAAGTTGATGTGTGGAAACCTGATCTAAATTTTTACCATGGGATTTAATAGTCAGTAAAACATGAGGGATTTTGTTGAAGTCTTCTAAGGAATTTAGAAGGGCTCTAGTCTGAGCATGGCGTAGTTATTTTTTTCCTTATTATCTGGTATGGTACAGCAGAGAAAAGGATAAAGGAAGGAAAAAAAAAACCCTATCCTTATTATGAGGGCAGGCTAATATGAATTTTCCTATCAGATCTAGCTGCTGATATTATTACTTTATATGTCGAAGATTACAGTTGTTTGAACTGGTTTCAAGAGGTAGTTTGTAAATGGGTAACCAAAAAGGAGAACATAGTATTACTAACTGAGGTTTTAGTCATGTGCTGTGGGAGGCTATCTGCCTCAGGAAGCATCTGTTGCACCATGGGAACATGTTTTGTTTTAATGATCAGACACAAGCAATAAAACAGACTTATCGTATGTTCACTATTTACATAGGTTTTTCCTGTTTCTAAAGAACTTCCATATGTAGGTCCTACATCAAGTCATTTCCTCAAGGAATCTCTCCGCAGTACTAGAATAAGTTGATGTTTTTGAAATTTTGGTACCTTACTGTGTGTCTAATGTCTCACCAAACTAAAGGTACAAATGTACAGTTTCGCATGGGATCTCTGGATAGATCACTTCATAGTTTGCTTAAGTTTTTTTAAGGAGTGAACTGGAATTATTACTTAATAAAAAACCCCCAAACTGAACAAACCCCATAGAAAACCACCAACATGCCCCTCTCCCCAAAAATAACAGCAACAACAAGAAAAAAAGAGAGAAACGTACAGTAAGGAGAAGAAGAAACTGCAGCATTGAAAGCATCAGAGAGTAACTTTTAGCAGTAGCAGGATGATCAAAGAAGTTGGAACCTCAGTGATGATTAAAACAGGAAAAGTAGCTAGCATGATCTGGAATAGTAATAATATTATAGCACTTTGGCTGTAGTAAGTTTGACAGGGATAGGCTTCATTTTGCTCTCTGGAAATACACTCTCAGCAAGATGTTAAAGGTCCTTTCAAGTTCCCTTAGTATTTTGGTTTTGTCCTTGTCATTTGTGTAATAAAAGTTCTTAAACTGGAGTTCATATTTCTGTAAACAACTTAATATTTTGGTGTCAGCTGTTTAGACAAAATTCTGCATGAGGAAAAATACATGCTGCAGTGGTAAAGAAACAGGAGACATTATAACTGTTTTGTCATGACACTGGGATGGCTCCTGAGTGTGTTTAACATCTCACTGTGCGAGACATTCTGTTACAAACATTGATCTTTCAAACAAGGATTTTGAGCTTCCTAACCAGTGCAGCAAACCTTTTCCCTCAAAGCTATTGGGTTACTTTGAATTCCTTAATTTGTTGTGGCTCTCTTGATAGAGGTCTTTTTTGAATTAATTTTTTTGCATTCAACTACCAATATATTTGTCCCCAGGCAGAGTGTGTTTTAGTCTCCTCCAGTTTTGTAAGCAGCTCTGAACGTGTCTAGACTATTTTTTCAGAGCAGGATGGGGAGCTAGGTCTTGTGTGAAAACACTGATGGTGTTCATGGCTGTGCCTGTGCAAAGCCTTACAGAGAGGCAGCACTTGTTATTATGGGTACAGTTGCATGGGAACCTGTTCCAACACGGTTTGGACTAGACCTCCCTCACGCCTTGCCTCCTTGGAGGTACTTAAGCTAATGTGTAGCTGTCTGCACCTCTTTATTTAGTCCTGCTACAATGAAATGATCCCTTGGAAATTCTATCTTGGCTTTGAAGAGATTGCAAAGTTTACTTGGCAGTAGATAGCTACAGTTTTGTTTTGAGCTGCAGTAATCTTCTTTCCATAGAATGTGTAGGTTACTTAAGATATACTTGGTAACACTTTCCTGTCTGTGTCCTACATTTTTGTAGTCATGTTTTATTATTAATTTTATTTTTAATATGTTTAAATATGCTTTCTTATTTTACTTTATAGCATCTTTAGAAGCCATTTCTGTAGAGTAGGCAGTCATACCTGAATCATAGTATGTTGCCTTTTAAAAACACATTTGCCATCATAATATAGTCAGTACATGTGACATTGCAATAGCTGCAAGTCTTGTAGCAATTGATGCAAGGAAATGTACTAAAAGTCTGTCTCAACTTTATCTGAAGGGTTATAGGAAAAGTTGTAACTTTTGTGGGTTTCCCTTTGAAGGAATAAAACCGAAGAAAATAACACTGTGTGAGGAATAGATGCTCAAGGGAGAGAGTAATACCTAGCCAGGAGAGGTTGCTAATTGCTCTTAAAGTAAACTTGTCAGTTAGAGGATCTATTTTAAGTTGATGAAACTGAAAATCATAATCTTGAGCCTTCACCCAGAACAAAACATAAACAGCATGAGAGTGCTTCCTGCTGCAGTTAGTGAGTGTGGTTAATTTTACTTTTCCAGTGGCATTCTCAAAAGTATGCAATTGCTTGTTTGCCCTGCAAGTGTGTCTTGCAGCATTGATATTTTCAGGGGTTTTTTGTGGTCTTGCTTCAGGTTGATCTTTGGTTATTAGTTGACTGGATTTTGGTGAAAGTTACAGTACTAAAGCCTTTCTGAATAGGAAGGAAGGTGGTGGCATACCTGATCCTGGGACTTTTCCAGGGCTCCACAAGTCCTGTCCCCTCTAGGCAGGAGAAAGTTTGCTTTGGAGTTACTACACTACTGAACCTTGGACTTTGGGATGTTAATCTTTGTAGAGGTGCAGCTGTTACAGTACTTCTGGGATCAAAACTCTAGTTTCAAGTCTAGGTGGGCTGTTTTTTTTTATTTTCTACTCGTTTTTGAAGTAACTACTTTGACAAATGGTCATTTTTGTTTCATACAGAGTTTTTAGGCAACTTATCTTCTACTTTCTTGGTTTCAACTTTGTAGTCTTAAAAGGACTGCTCCTTCCTGAGTAATTGTGTTAGCTAAGATAATCCTTAGATGTGTTTTTCTTAGAGCTTATTCTTTTAACCTCCCTATTTAGAGTTATTTTTCTAACCTTTTCTTTGTATACTTAATGACCAGGGCAACAGAGGAGAGATTAGCTGCCATGACAAGGAACAGAAAAATCCTCTTTTTAACTAGAGTTGTTGTGTTTTTCCATCTTTCTTCAATTTAGGTCTCAGTTCTTTTTCTTAAAGAAGCATTTCCATATTAAGTCACTTTTTAAACAAAGATCTTTTAAACAAAAGGAAGATGTTTGATGTTGTTATACACCTCTTCATTAGTGAATGCACTTATTCTTTGAAACACAATGACCTCTCTCCAGCTATGTGCACTGTAACTTCAGTGTTGTGACCTTGCGGTGTCAGAGAACCTCTTTGAGGAAGTCATTGTGGTTATTTTCACAGGATCTGGGAGCAGCACGGGTAGGACAGAAAAAAAGAGGGGCTTTTCACTTGGATGAAGTTCTCATAGATGTATTATCTCTGCCCCTGAGGAGCAGCTGTACTGGTTACAAACTGCGAGCTGCTTTCCAGGTTGTGTGTTGGCACTCCCTTTTGAAGAAGGGCCGTAGTCAAATTCTCTAATCGGTGTCTCGGTATGAACCAGGTGCACTCTCCCCGCTTTCCCTGGGGAATCCCGTGCGGCGGGCTTGGGTCCGTGTTTCCCGTGCGGCTGGCGCGGGGCCCCCCGCGCCCTCTGCGGGCGGCGCGGCGGAACTGCAGGAGGAGCCGCGCACCTGCGTGCCGAGAAACCCGCCCTGCGTCCCGGTGTTAAATCAGGATGCGGGGTGCTTTCCTGCAGGTCCTTTTCTGGGGAGAGGTGTAACACCTTGGAGCCTTTTGTTTATCAGTTGGCATCTTCCAATGATGCTGTTAAAATACTACTCACTTCCATGTGAGTAGTATTTTAACAGCAATTCAGATTTTCCTTGACAGCACCTGTAACTGAACAAAAGTTCTCATCCTTCAATATTTTACAGCCTTTACTGACAACTATCAGTAAAGGCTGCAAGTTTGTACAAACAAAATTGATCTGAGTTTTAGCTGAGAAGACACAAAATTGGCCTAAGCCTGTATGTACAACACATTCTGTCCCTCTTCAAATTTGATTGTCCTACACCACTTGTTTTGGAAAAAAATGTCCCCATCTGACATTTGGAGTCTCCAAGGGCAGTGCATCATCTGTCACTAGAAAGCTTAAGAGTGAGTGTTAGCATTTACCTTAGCCCCATGTGAAGAGAGATCATCTTTACAGAAAGACATATAATACATTTTTGTGCTGTATTTTTAGTATGTTTTTTTGCAAGTTCCCAGAAGATATATTGGGGATGTCAGTTGATAGTAGATACTTGCAGTCTGGTGGGAAAAGGTAAGGTGGAAAAACATCAGTTCTTTCCTGCTGTTTCTGTAAGACTGTACTATAACCTGGAAGGGCTTAGTAGGGACATTAGTGGATAAGAAAATGATTTTGTTTTCTTATTGTTTAGTTCCCACTTTTCAGTTTAGACTTTAATAAACATGGAGTGGGAATGAATAAGATAATCCATCTTTTGTTGCATGTTGCAGAATTTGCTAGCTTCATGGTAGTATTGCCAATATGGGAAGGATTCAGAGTTCCCACTTGGACGATGGAATATGCAACAGATATTTTTTACATTTGTATACAGTTACGGCATACAGTCCTGTGCTTATTAAACCTTTTTACTGTTGCTGATCCATGGTTTTTCAGAAGTTCTGTAACTGCCTTTGCCTCAACAGGCTGCTATTTTCAATTCTCATATATTCTATAAGTTTCTCATGTATTTTTCATGTATGTGCATGTGTGTGCATATATATATATATATTTATATATCTCAATTTATGCCATTCTTATGTACATGGGGAAGAGGAGTTAAAAATGCTTCAAAAGGCTTTACAAAGCTAGTGTCTGGCAATCAGAAAAAGTTTTGAAGTAATAGATAAATACAAGAGGATTTGCATCCAATACAGTATTTGGATACTATGGCTCTGTGGTTCGTTTAAGGAAGGCAACTAGTATTTTATCCCAGGCCCATCAGTTAGAGGAGAAACTTGAATCCATTCACATAATTTGAGATTCCCTTACATTCTAATAAAAAGATTTTAGTAAGGCAGAATTGGTGTTAGCTTTTGCTTGCCTATTTTTGCAATTTTATTCTGCCTCTTTTTATTAAGAGTTAACATTATTGTTTAATGTTGACTACTTTTGAGTATCTCCTGCAGTTTCTGTATGGTGTTATCTCTAGATTTGTTAGAAATAGAGCCTTTGCAGGATGCTCTGCACTTAAATTATCAGCTGGACTAAATTTTAAGAATTGAGCTCTTCTGCAGTGCATCACTAGCTTGGCTTTCTTCCTCACCTCTCTTGAAGTGGTGATGACATATGATCAGCCATTTAAAAGGCCGTTTTTTGACTTAGCTGTCATGACTGTCTGTAGCTGGTTTTGTTTGAGCAGCTTTATCTCTCAGGAACTGAAGAAAGAAAGCTATTTACTGTGGAAGATTACTTAGTTTTCTGGTACTTTTAGTACCAGCTACTAGTTTCCTGTTACTAATACTAAGGTTTTCACCCACCGAGACTGTTCATACAATGCTTTCAGGGACTGATACTTATGGAAGGTTTCCACTATTAATGGAAGGTCGTTTGCCAACCAGTATTCCAACTCTTCTAGGCCTGTATGAAATAAGCAGAATGAGTTTTACAGTTTCATGGCTTTTCTTGGGTATGTATTTGGAGAACTGTTTGTAGTGATTTGTGGAATACTGATACAACATTGCTATCATAAAATTGTATCATAGAATCATGGAATGGTTTGGGTTGGAAGAGACCTTAAATATCATCCAGTTCCAGCTTCCCTCTTGTAGGCAGGGACACCTTCCACTAGATCAGGTTGCTCAGAGCCCCATCCAGTGTGGCCTTGAACACTGCCAGGGATGGGGCATTTACAGCTTCTCTGGGCAACCTGTGCCTGTGCCTCACCACCCACTCAGTATGTCATGATTGCATGATACTCCCTTTTACCATGTTTGCTAAAAGGCTTCCTATTAATTACTGAAAATGAAGCAGCTTTATGTAATACTTCTGTGCTTGGAGTGTAACCACTGAGGAATGTTTAGCAAGCAGAAAATTTGCCCTCAGATGACTTCTGTTTTTTAATTCGATGAATAGGAGTCAAATTTTTGTTGTCTAATCAAAAGACTTTAATACTACTTAGTAAACAGCTTACTCTCATCCCTCAGGTGGTTGCATTTAACTGGTATAGCAGGATTCAGGCATTACTCATCCACAAATGACTGGCACACTTTCAAATCTCACATGGTCTTATTTTCAGGAGGTGAAGTTGGTTAAATGTCAGAATAAAGAAGTACACAGTATGACTGTGTGGTGCAGTCCTGTAATCACTGTAAATCTAAGGCATACTAATAATGTTAAACTTAGTATAATAGCAACTGCATCGTCAGTTTTTCTAGGGTTTAATAATTGTGAAAAACAAATCTTGTCAGAATGTCTAACTTGCTTTCTGAGTTTTTGATGTAGAAAACTTAGATGAATTTGCTGCTGCTTGCATGGGGAAGAGATAGCAAAGACTCTACCTGATGTCTGTGTAGTTTCTGTTCAGAAATTGTCATTTCAGCATTTAAGATGATGTTTTTTCCCTTTCTTCAGTTTCTAAGGGAAGATATGCAATACAAGGATGCCTCTAATAAACATAGTCACCTGCACAGAGAAGACAAACATATCACCATTGAGGATCTGTGGAGACGCTGGAAAACATCTGAAGGTAGGTAAAGAAGTATAGCTAAAAATGCTGGTGGTTATTGACATAAATATAATTCCACAATTTTTCCACCAAGTATAGCGTAGTGAATGAATGACCTCTTGAAGCATCTTCATGAATTTATTTTGACACTGTTATTTATAGGCACACATAAACCTGACTAAGAACTCATTTAGTCCAGCTAAAGGTAATTTCCTCTTCTTGTGTTTGGTGTATTGGGAGTAAACTAAGATAGCTTACATGCTCATCTATATGAGGTTCTAATTTATCAAGGTCACTGGTGCAAGTGCTGAATTCCAGATTAGTGTGTTTTTAATTTAATAAACACTAAGAGTTTCTCTCAAGCTATTTAAAAGTATTTTTTATGTTGTATTAAGTGGAAAAGTCAATACACTTTCACTTTGATTTAAATTTTATTCGAGTTATGAGGATCTAGAATTCCTAGTCAAAGCATTTTTGAAAATCTTCTTAAACTTGGGATACAGTAAAATGTACTGGCAACCCAACACCACCAGCTCTCCCTCACTCTGATTTAAATGAAATAAGTAAGTTGAGCCAACTATTCCAAGTATCAAAGGACAGTATTTAATCAACAGTACAGCATTCATTGCCAAATATGTCCCAGGATATAGTGATTAAAAAAGAGATGTGGAATGTTAGAATTGTTAGGAGAAAAATACTTAACTTCCTCACCCCCTTCCCCACCTCACCCCTCATTCTGAAGGTGTTGTGCTGTCCTAGTTCTGGCCAGGACAGGATTAATTTTTAGCAGTAGCCAGGAGGGGGCCTGGCTAAGGCCCAGATATTATTCTATACCACCTCACATCACTGCTGAGAGCCTGGGAGTCTCTCTCTGTCCCTCGGGGAGAAGAGGTTCATTCTGGTCGAGAAACATGGGGAATGGACCAGTCTGGTATTGGTTTATTGTCAGGGGCTTTCCATGTGAACAGTTTATTTTTCTTATACCTTTTGTTATTGTATTGTTGCTGTTATTGTTTGTTTTCTTATCTCATTGCTGTTTCCAGTAAATTGGTCCTATTTCAACCTGTGATCTTTGCCCTTTGTGCCTCCAATTGAAGGGGGAGGGGAAACTGCACACATGTTTTGAGAAGAAGTACTAAATTTGAGAATTCCTAAACCAAACCACGACATGTTCTAATGGCAAGCATAGAGAGATCTGTCTAAAACTTGGTATGGGTCAAACAGCTGAAAGTAGGAACACAAGAGGAGTGAAACCAGGAGCATGCCATTGGTTGATTCTGCTTATGCAGGAAGTCAAGTGCAGTCTGAGGTAATGCATGAAGTGCTTGGTATGTAGTAAATACCCATTTTAACCAGAAATTTTTAGTCTCATTGCTTCAAATATTCTTTAAATACTTACTTGCTGAAGATCCTGTTCCCTGAAAGTATTGGAGCTAAATTATCAGAAAAAATTATCTCCTCACAACTGTTGGTCTAAGTCACAAGTAACTCTTCAAAAATTTAGTCTATAGTGATACCAGAAGTATAGTTTGTCTGTTGTGTATATCTTTATTCCAGGTTTCTTGAATGTAGTGAGTAGTGTGAGTAAGACCCAAAACATTTTGAAAGGAATATCTCATCTCATTGTGTCTGCTCATAGTGGCTTTATTTGTGAATTCTGCTGAGAGAACTGAAGTTGCATGACCTGGAGACCTTTAGAATGAGACTCCCAAGCAGTGTTAACAGTAGGCTGCTGACTGTTAGAAAGCATGAAGCCCCTCAGAAAATGAACTACTTTAGTTTGATTTTAGGTAACATAGAAAAGGCTACCATTCCTTTCTATGTGTTTCAGGAGTTTTGATTTATTTGTTCTTATGTGCCACTAGTTTATAGCAATTTGACAATATTAAACAACAGGATGGAAGGTTGTGTAAATTACAGTATCAGTAACTTGAGACTTTTAAGCAATCCATTGAGGTATCTGTGTGAGAATTACCAACTCTAGTGCTCTTGACAGTATATAGAGAAACATCTTCTGGATCTACTGCTATGTAGATTGTGCTGAGTAGAATTTGCCTATTCTTTGCCATAAAGCTTGCTTTATATGAATGTTTGTCTTAAATATTTGTCAAATAACTTAAAGGTGTTCTTTGTTTCACATATTGGTAGTGCAAGGCAGATAAGATTTGAGGGAAGAAAGCAAAAACATACTATTGCTGTTTGGTGTCTCCTTTTAGGACTAAGGAAACTAGAGGTTGCTTTTAAATAATTGGTTGAGAAGGATTTTATACACTGACTGTAACACTAAGGATTGGCTGCATTCAAAGCTCTAAACATTGCCCAATAAAGGAAGGGGCTTCAGAATATTGCTTTTTAATATTTCTGGCACTGGACAGGCTTTTGGTGTCCCTGCCTGGTGCAGAATCCTTAAGGCATAGTCTAGGCTGGTGCAAATTGAAGGAAGTTCAAGACTATTACAGGTTTCCCCTGCATGGAAGGAGTCATATCATAGCTTGAATCAGCATCTAGCCTATTGTTGCTGTGTTGCCACTCAGCTTAAATGACTCCTTTGGTACAAAGCAAGACTATAATTTAATTTAGTTTAGTTAGAATGTGCTTTTTGTGACCTTTGAATTTTTTTTATTCTCATAATCACCTTCTACAGAGAGCACTCTGTTTAGAGGAGTGACTATGAACTAAGCATAGCTGTTTAAAATGAGAAGACACTACTCTCTGCAAGTCTTCTGACATTTGTTACTGTGTTACTGTTCTTTAAATGTAAATGCCAGTATATGCTTGTTGTATGGTATTCTTTGACTGTCTCCTCTTCTTCTAACTTCTAATTTAGCAGTATTTATACATGTACTATAGAGTCTTTCAGCTATTCAAAAGTGACAAACTTAGTAGCTACTGTTAGGTTTATATCAAAGGAGCATCTTCAGTGTTTTTTCTACAAGGGCCTTGAAGAGGTAGTAGTTTTGAGTGTGGGAAAAGGGACAGATGAACATTTGGTTTGATGTCTGAATACTGGTCTTTGTCCAATTATCTTTGAAAGTTCTCTCACCCAAAGGCACCTGCCTTCTCTTTTTGCCCCTGTAATGGGCTATGGACATGTGAATTTGCTGTCTGAAGAGAGGAGTGTAAGTATTTAGTCTCAGTAGTAAGGGGACTGTAAAATCAGTCCAGGGCCTTCAGTTGGGTAGTTCTCTGACCCGTCTCAGTGACTAGGGTTGGATGCTGCATTCTTCATGATGTAGCATTGTCTCTTGGGATTTGATTTTGTAGCGAAGTAAAAACTTCAGTGGTCAAACCTGGAGTTCCTGAATGCTTGGCTATTGTTAGACTAATTTGCATCCTATCAAAACTTACTTGTTACAAACTGCCTTTTAAGAAAAAAAGTAGCTTTTCTTTTTTACCATTATGGCATATTTGAGCTTTACTGTATAGTGTCTCCTATAGACTGCTCCATAATACAAAAAAGCCTTCTCCTTGCCTTGTATATGTACCTTTCCCCCCCCGCCGCCCCCCCTTTAATTCTCTTTCCTTCTCTGGCAAATAGAGGGTGAACTAAAGTCTGGTGCATTGTTTATTGGGGTACAAAGATACGAAAATGGCTCTATATTTGCATGTGTGATCACCTGTTGTATTCTGATGTACTGCTGTGTAGAGGCCGGTTGCACAAGTGTTCTTGCAGCAGCTGGGACTAAACTGCATACCGCAAACATGTTGTGGTTGTCTTGCACTCTTAATCATTTGCTGTCTCAGGTTTTAAATATCTGGAGGTTGGAAATGCATGCAAGCAGGATTTGGCTAAGGATGAGTTACATAATGCTGCATACTGCTGATGTTACTGCAGAAGGTCCTAAAAACTACGTTTTGAATCTTTTTGTGTCCTTGATACAGAACAATCTTGTGTGCCTGGCCAGCCTGTTCTCAACTTAAAGCCTAATATATGGCTGTTTTTCACTCCTTGCCATGAAATACTCTTACCAAATGTAATTTGCTTTCTGAAAGGAGTAAGAAACCCTTAAGAATGCTGAGGCTGACGCTCTAATGTTATTTTACTTCATGCCTCCCTGTCCTGAAGCACTGTGCTACAATGATAAATTTAACACGAAAAAATGATAAATAGCCTCATCTTCTAATCAGCCATTCATGTGGGTTAACAATGAGAAACTTTCATACAGGGCCAGTTTCAAGCTACTTTTGCTGTCTTCACCTGCAGGTATTTTGGTAGAACAGTTGAAAAGAAGTCGAAAACCCCCTCCAAAACTCAAACTGATGGTCTGAAGTAGAATAGCTGATGGGGATCTAGAGACTGAGTGCTGCTCTGGGGTGTAAACACTGGCTTCTATACCTGCCTTCCCAAAGCATGTTGCTGATATCCTCTTTCTGAAGATCTCTCTTTGTGAAAAGAGGTGTGAGAGAGAAGAATGTTATAATTACTCTGTAATGCTGTATTAATTTAACTTACAGTAATTGTGACTTGTTACTCTGCTGTCTGAAGTCGTGCTTTCTTTTTTGGTGATTAAACTAAGGAAAAATTACAATCTCAGCTAATTAGTGGGAGTTGGCACATTCTAATTGGCAGTGCTGATCAAGATGAATTTCAGCTGGCCTGCATGCCCTTCAGTACACCTGGTGTATATCACACTTGCCTTGTGTCATGTTTCAGTGAACTATCAGTGCTTCTTGTGGAGAAAGGCCAGTTTGCCTTTCAGTACTTTATGCTGTTTTAGAACAGACACGGGTGTGTGTCATAAAGTCTTATTGGAGACAAGTCAAGTAATACTCCTTACCAACATAAGGCATATAGAAGATAGCAATAAAAACAGTCTGAATGTTTTCACTGATTGATAGAATAGGGAAGGAAGAATAGCATAGGTTAAAGTCTGAGTCCACCTGGAAAACTTGGGGATTTGCAGGCACTGGCACTGGACTTCTGTGAATGAAAAATTAGTTTACATAATAAGTCTAAATTTCTTACGAAATATGTACATGAGCAGAGATTCAGATCTTGACATCCCAGAATAAGAGATGACAGTATATATTGATAGTGTAAATGGTTGAGTGGTCAATTAAAGGGATACAGTCTAAAGAAGTAATTGATAGTATTTTTTCATAAATGGCTAACAGTGTAAGAGTACAGAAAGTACAAGTTTCAGTTCTAGTTTAGAATAAACTTTGGTTGCTTCTTTTTGCAGTTTCTGTACTAATGGAGATATCTGATACAGTGATAGGTAATGAATAATAAAGTGCTTTTTCCAGAATATAACTGATTTGTTTGGGAAAATTTCCTTGATAGTCTGTGAAAAAACCATCACACCAGTCTAAACCGCACAAAAGATGTGATTTGGTCTATGGTAAACCACTTACATGTGTACCTCATTTCTTTCAGGATAATATGTTTAAAACTACTACTGAATTATAAAAACTTAGAAATGTATGTAAAATTTGACAGAGTGTCTACAAAATTCTTTCACCAGTAGAAATGAAAAGTCTCAATGGTATTTTAACCCTTCCCCCCAACTTATAAACTCAGTGAATTGTGTGGCTTCTGAAACTGAGTGTTCTGTACTGTCAGTGATAGTCTGTAAGAGTGTAGTGGCTGTTTTAGACGGTTTTTTTCACATGTCACATCAAAGCAATGCTTTTACATTGGATCAGTCTGTGAACATATTTCTAGAATGCAGTTAAGGTGATATTTTTCTGGATGATTTTACCACTCTTTTGAGACTTGTAATGACCAGTCAAATGACTTTGAATGGTTTGTAAATCTGATTGCTTATTATTCACAAAACAGTTAAGGATCTTTGCTATGGGAAAACTGTTTATAAATAGACCCCAGATATTTTGTATAAAATCTAAAAGCAAAATGACAAAACAGTCTGTTTGAAATCAGTACCTGACTGTGGCTCAAAAGGAGAGAAAGAAATGGGATAGCATACTGGGAAGGTTGTGTAGCCGTTCATATGGACAGATAACAACAGGTTTGTACTGCAAGTTTGTTTCTTGAAGCTTTGAGTCTGTGAAATGTGTTCTGTCTCTGCCTGTCTGGAATGATAATAATCTGAAATGTTTAAGCTTATTTTTCAACTGTGCTGGTGTAGACAAGAGACCTAGAAGTCCTTATTTCAGTTACAGTGTGAACTGAAATATGAATTTGAACCCATAAAAATTTCCATCGCCTGCAGCTTTACCTGTCAAGCTTTCAGCAGCATTTCTAAAGGATTACTGTCAAAATTCACCCCTGAGAATGTGTCCTAGTGATAAGGCTTCTGCAGAAATCTCTGCCCAGCACTGTCACATGCAAGTAGTTCTAGGTAGAGAAACATTTAAAAAAAAGGGTTTCATGTGAATACATGACTGTCCAGAAGGAGACTGTCCCTTTTTTTTTTTCATATGCAGACAGACTATTGCAGACTCATAAATGGAGTGAACAATTTCCCTTCAGTTTTGTCAGTGGGAAGTTGTAAGCTGTAGCAGCTGGTCTGTAAGGGCCAGAAAAGTTTTTTGGTTGTTTTTTGTTTGGTTTGTTTGGGGTTTTTTGTTTGTTTTTTTCCTAAAATATTTCTGGGTAGTATTTTCTTAGCACATCTGTAACTATGACTGTTTATGTGGTGTTTTGCTGTTATTAAGGAAAATTATTAATTATTCTCTATATATTTAAGTAATTTTTCTCAGTCCAAGTATTTTTGCGTGTAATTCCACTTTTCTTGGGCATGTTTGAGAGAGAGATTTAACAGCTTTCCTGTTAAATTTCTTCTGTCTTTTGGTGTTTTCTTTCAGTCTCCTCTCTCCTTCTCTTGTCAGCTCCCATTTTGTGGTTAGGAGGCATAAACCTCTAAGAAAATTGTTGTCAAAACAAGCTGTTAAGGCATCACCCTGGGAAAGATTTTGGTACATTGCCTCAAATGGTTACAGCACCAACTCATGTGTGTTTAGTTCTGCAAGGGTAGCAAGGACAAAGTGGTTGAGGCTGGCATCAGTTTAAGGAGATGAAAGTCACAAGATGCTGTCCTGATTTAAACTAAAGCAAAAGGCTAAATTGTTCTGTGAAAGTTTTAATAATGAAATACTTCTACTGTTTCTGTGCTTGTTTGTTTATAGTTTGCCTCAGCTTTCACAGAGGAGCATGTAATGAAAAAGGCAAAATGCCAGAAACACATTTGTAATGCTAATTTTTCTGGAATTGTATTTGGCTAAACTCTCCTGGTTATTGTAACTTGCTCTTCTACTGCTTGTCTTCCAAGCTGTTGATTTTTGCAAAAAACTTAGGGTAATTGAATTTGTCTTTCAGTTCATAACTGGACTCAAGAGGACACTCTTCAGTGGCTGTCAGAATTTGTTGAATTGCCCCAATATGAAAAGAATTTTAGAGACAGCAATGTCAATGGAACAACACTTCCCAGGTGAATATATCTTGTGGATTAGTTTCAAATAATTCCCTCTAGGTTGCTTCATTAGTCTCTATGGTAGGAACAACTTGGTGAATCTAAAGTCTAACAAGATATGATCAAATGCAAGTAAAGAGAAGTGTCCTTGCAGTTTTGAAGAGGTGGCTGCATTTTTTTTCTGCCAGAATATTTCAAAATATAACTTCATAAAAGCTTTTTTTCTTTCTGTGGAAGCTTTTATCAAAGGTCACATAATTCTGTGTGGTAGCAAACTTCCTTTTGAATGTCTTTCAGTCTACTGTATCGGTATATATAGTAATGTAACTGTCGACTACTTTCCTTGGAGCATAAATACTACACCTGAGTATTGCATTTATTTAGGAGCTAGTGTCACAAGTCTGTAAATACACTTTTAACTATGCTAAATTGATTTATTTCATGATTTTTCCAGAAAAAATAATTTACCTATTCTTTTCTATTTACTTCTTTTGCCACATGGTGGTATGCATTTATATAGCATTACTGTTGTATGGTATTTCTCCCTCTTAATTGCATACTCGTAATCTATATAACTGTGGGAAATGCTATAGATGTCTTTATTTTGCATAGTCTGATTTTGAATATGATTTATAGACTAGGTAACATTTTGTCTTATCATTAACAGGATAGCAGTAAATGAACATGCTTTCATGATCTCTCACTTGAAAATAATTGACCGGAGCCATAGACAGAAGCTTCAGCTTAAAGCCTTGGATGTTGTTTTATTTGGACCTCTCACCCGTTAGTAACTTTTTGGAGTTTTTTTCTTATCTCTTAATTGTAAGAATTCAACAGAGCATATTTTCCGTGACACTTGATACTGTAGATAGAAGAGCTTATCTATTTTGTGGTTGTGCTGATGGATTGCTTGGCATGCATTGTGGAACTCTGCAATGAATTAAAAAAGGTTCTTTAGATGCTGTGACCAGGACAAAGGTTCACTTCTGCGTGTAAGATCATGTAGAAATTTTAGTATAACCCCACTTGACAGATGGATGTTGGCTTTTGTGTCACAAGAAGTGTCCTCTAAATATTTTTGACTGTTTAAATTACATTTATAGCTAAAGTTACATTCACTTCTCAATTAGCTTGGACAGTGCAGCTGGGATGCTGAAATGAGAGGGGATGACTTTCCCCAAGAAGAAAAAACCAGATGATGATGCAAATCCAACACCTGTGTCTTTTGTGCATACTTGAGTTTAAGTGCAGTTAAAATTCATGCAGGAGTTCCATGTCTGACCCATTTTGCCATATGCAGCCATGTCCATACCACATCACCAGTGCTCTGCATGCCCTGCATGCTTACTTGTACACAGTCACAGCTCTGCTCTGGTACTGTGCATGTCAGGTGTTCCTGAACTGGTCAGGCCAGAGCTGGGATGGGGATTTTAGGGGGGAAAACCCCCCCACTTTGTATTAGACCTTTCATGCTCGCAGAAACTGTCTTTACAAAGGTAAAGGAGACTATAAAAGTTGTACTATATGTCAATCTTGGAGATGATAATTAGACAATCCAACTTTTACTTTTAAAAAGTGCATCTTTACCATTTTAAAATGTACTTTATTTTTTCCAAGTGCATTTTTAACTCGACATAGGGTAGTCGAGAGGGTGCAAACTGGGGAGAACTTGCTCAAACATAATTAAAGCTCCTATTGGCCTGATAAAGTGCAATTGTGGACCTCTTATTTTAACTCTAAATAAAGATACAGAGTATGTACTGTAAAGGGATTTAGTAAGCTTTTTTCAGTTTTACGAATGTTTTAGTATAGATTCAGTAAATTGTATTAGAGCAGAGCTGCTTATGTTATATGGAAAATGCTGTGCAATACACTTGAATGGGAGTTGTTGGAGGTGGTTTGAGGTAAATGAGCTAGAATTTCGTTTAGCATCAGGTTCTGTTACCTTCTAGGCCGGGAAGAGGGGGGGAAGGCCTTAGTCTGTTGTCTGGATCAATGAACTAGTTAATGATGGTGTTGTTCTCTGCACAGGTCCCCCTCACAACTGGATGAAGGATTTTATACTAACAGTTTCTATAGTTATTGGTTTTGGAGGCTGCTGGTTTGCATATACACAGAACAGAACCTCAAGAGAACATATCACAAAAATGATGAAGGACTTAGAAAGTCTCCAAACAGCAGAGCAAAGTCTTCTTGACTTGCAGGAAAGGTATAAAACCTAAAAGAAAAAAAAAGTTGTCGTTTTGTTTTGAGGTTAAACACAAATGCAGTTCCTTTACAGTCTTAAGTTTTTTGCATTAAC
Organism: Pomatostomus ruficeps; assembly: GCA_013400735.1. Lineage (NCBI taxonomy): Eukaryota > Metazoa > Chordata > Aves > Passeriformes > Timaliidae > Pomatostomus > Pomatostomus ruficeps. Next base: position 40,469 of record VYZT01047635.1, read on the forward strand.
TGCCTTTGGATTTTGTTCCTCTTCCCTTTGCATGGAAACTGTGATGTCAGTGGTGCTGGTTTCTTGGGTAGAGATTGCTCCTGGATATTTTAGCAGGCAATACAAACTTGTGGATGAAGGTAGAGAATAGAAGCTCAATCTTTTTTCCTACAGATTTACAAGTATGTATTGTTATTTTCATATAATTACAGTTTATTTTGAATAGTTACTTACATGGTAATGAGAACATTTCTTCTGTTTTTAAGCTCTTCAGATTGAAACAGACCTGAACTGATTAAGTTCTGTTGCTTATATAGCAGTGTGAGAGTTGATAGTCTGTGGAGCACCTGTAACTCAGTTGTGTATAGACATTTGTATTTTGATACTGCGCTTTTAATGATGGTTCACTTAAAAGTTTGGGTATTTTGCCTGGAATGGATATCACGTTGTGTGATGTAATTGCTGCTGATTCATGAAGCTTGCAGAGTCTTTATTATCACAGAGTGGTTGAGGTTGGAAGAGACTTCTGGAGTTCATCTTGTCCGGTCCCTCCTGCTCAAGGAGGAGAACAGGTTGCCTAGGACCATGTGCAGGTGGCTTCTGAATATGTCCAAGGATGGAGACTCTACCACCTCTCTGGGCAACCTGTGCCAGTGCTCAGTCACTCTCATGGTGAAAGTGTTTCCTGATGTTCAGACGGAACCTCATGTGCTTTGGTTTGTGCCCATTGCCTCTTGCCCTGTTGTTGGATGCATTTTGTTATCCTGAGGACTGCAACTCTTAACAAATATGCTGTGTATTTTCTCATATTTTTTGTTCAATTGTGAAGGCTTGAGAAGGCACAAGAAGAGAATAGAAACGTTGCTGTTGAAAAGCAAAATCTGGAGCGCAAAATGATGGATGAGATCAATGATGCAAAACGTGAAGCTCATCGCCTCAGGGAATTGAGAGAGGGAGCTGAATGTGAGCTCAGCAGGCTCAAATATGCAGAGGAAGAGTTAGTACAGGTATCTGCCAGCTGGTTATAATTTTAGTGTTGACTTTAAATTGGTCCTAGTTTGATTAGATCCTCAGGAGTGTTCAAAGCAGCATTCCCCGAATGCTAGATTTGAGTAGAAAAATTCTAAGAGTGCTTAATTATTGTCTGTTAATCATGCCATTATCAAGTAAAATAATCCTGAAACTGTTAGGAGCTGTAAACTTTGTATATTAGCAGATCATAATATTTTTGGATTCACTGAACAAAAATACATACACAGGCTTTTTTTATCTTGTTATCAGAAGAGAGTAGCTTTGTCTCATCTGAATAGCAATAAATTTGGATTCATTGTACTAAAAAAATTACCATCTTACAAACATATTTAAACTTCAAATTAGGAGCTATGTATTGTTGGAAAAAAATATGGAAGGTCATATGCTAGATGTCAGAGATGCCTACCTGACAACAATCAGCACACACCAAAACTCAGTTGAGCTTTGATAATGTTGCAGTGGGGTATAAAGGTGCTTATAATTCACCTGTCAGTTCTAATTATACTTTTGGTGACACTTTTATTTCTTCTTGATTGCTAGGTTCGTATGGCTTTAAAAAAGGCTGAGAAGGAGTTTGAGTTGAGAAGTAATTGGTCTGTTCCTGAAGCTTTGCAGAAGTGGCTTCAGTTAACACATGAAGTTGAAGTACAATATTACAATATCAAAAGACAGCATGCAGAAATGCAATTAGCAATTGCTAAAGATGAGGTAAGAAACTATTCTTCAGCTACTTAAAGATTTTTCTGATCTGTTGCTAGAGATATGAAATAGTAAACACAAAGCAGATAAGCATTTGTGGTTTTCTCTTCCCTGAGTTGTTGTTTGCTACTTGTCAATATTGCTAATGTTTTATCATCTGTTAAGTATGCTACTAGTTTTATGCATTTCACTTTACTTTGCTTTTTAGGCAGAAAAGATAAAAAAGAAGAGAAGCACTGTATTTGGAACATTACATGTTGCACACAGCTCCTCCCTGGATGAAGTGGACCATAAAATTCTTGAAGCAAAGTAAGAGG
>VYZT01047635.1:42526-61131 GCA_013400735.1 Pomatostomus ruficeps
GTTACCAGGATAGGATGCATATTCGTGATTATTTGTTCCCAGAAAAATGCCATTTTTGAGTGTTATGGAATTGAGTGTCTTTGTGGTTTTGCACTTTAAGAAAAGCAATTAAAAATATACTAAATTGTGAATATTTTAACAGCTATAATGGATCTTCTGGTATGCAAGAATGAAAGTGTTGCTTTGTCTTATCATTGAGAACAGTATATATAATTTTAATGTGTGCCTTTCTTCAGGAAAGCACTTTCTGAGTTGACGACGTGTTTGCGAGAGCGTCTTTATCGATGGCAGCAGATTGAGAAGATTTGCGGGTTTCAGATCGCACACAATTCTGGGCTGCCGAGCTTGACCTCCTCTCTCTACTCTGATCACAGCTGGGTAGTTATGCCTCGAGTTTCCATTCCTCCCTACCCAATTGCAGGGGGAGTTGATGACTTAGACGAAGACACTCCTCCAATAGTTTCACAGTTTCATGGTAAGTGACGAGCTCAGTGAAAAGAAAGGGGAAAAGTTGTGGAGACATGGGATTTTCAAGTCAGGTGCGAGAAGAGTACTAAAATCAAACAGGATTAGATCAAAGCCAAAAGGACCAAAATGTAGCATTTCAGATACTAGCTCTAGTGGGATTTAAATAAATTGAAAACTGGGTTTTGCAATAAAGATAACATGAAGAAAAAGCCTTTATTTTGTTTCAGTGGGAGAGTGGGCTAAATTCAGCTAAGATTTTGAAAGTGCTTGTTAACCTTGGATTGCTACCTAAACAAAAGGTTTAATGAATAATACTGAGTTTCTGTTAGCACGTATTCTCTCAGATGGAAGGGATGAAGTTAGTCCAGAGTCCCTTGAGCTACGAGGAAGATCACACCCTTTGGGAGGCCCCATGCTACATAGCCTTATCAACATTCTTTAGTGGTTGGAACAGGATCCCGTTGTTGTTCAAGGGAACCTTTCAGGCAGAATGTTTTATTTGGGTACAGTGTGTCAGGCAGAGAGGCCGCATTCTGGAGGGAGGGAAATCCAGCTTTGGTTAAACTATGATCAGAAGATATACACAGGGGATTCATACCAGCCTTGTATCATGAGTCATTGTGTCACAACAAGAGCCTTTCATGGAAGTTGTGATTAACTGGACTCTAGACGCAAATCAAAAAGATGAGCTCCCATGCAGCTATTTAAACAAGCTGTTTTAAGCTGAGGAATGAGTAGGAAGGAAGGAAAACTGTCAGGTGTTTACATTTTTCTTCCAGGCCTGGGATTCTCAGAAGAAATTCAAGCTGTATTTTAAAATAACATAAAGTCACCACCTTGCTGGCATCACTTTGTGTGCCTTGGACACTTGTTTGTCTTCTAAATGTACCAACCTTTTTTTCTGCAGACCACACTGAAAAGTTCATTAATCCTCTTGCAACACTACTTACTGCAAGTTCTGATCACTTTTAAGGAATGTTGTTTCTCTAGTTGTCTTCAGTGCAAAGGCTTTGATTTAAACCCCAGCAAGAAATTTATTGAAGATCCAATAAAATATGGATGCCTAGAGTTAAGCTTCCAATTCTATATAGAGAAACCTGTGGTCTGATTTCAAAATGAAGAGCTCCATTTATTGTCATGATTTTCCAGATGGTCTAAAATGGCAACACTTGGATATGTGTAAAAGACTTCAGATTTGTGGTTTTTTTAGTCACTCGTCTCATTTAGCTCTTGCTTAGAAGTGAAGCCAGAGAAGAGAGTGCAGTTGATTCAAAGGAACTACAATTAGAAAAGGGCTGTATGGTTTGTAAGACCATACTTAGCTTAAACTTTACTGTATACTTCTGCAATTATGGTTTAATTTTTTTGGCTAAAGATTGGTTCATTTGCAAGTACGTCTTTCTCAATGATGAAAGTAATCTGAATATTAGTAACACTACAAAAACTTATTTCTTTTTTCTTTCGTGAATTTTGGTAAGGCACAAGAACCTGATGTTGCCAAAGTTATCACATGAAGGAAGTAGCTTCTCCTTAATTTACTAGCTTTTAAAATTTCTATTCAGTAAATAAAACATGGAAACACTCGTGAGTGGGGAAGGAGAGGAAAATTAGGCTAAATGATCTGATGTTGAAACTAGTGTTGAGGCGTGACATTATTGTAGGTTAGTTTAGTAACTGCTGGATTATTCCCATCCTGTAGCTAGCAAGAACAAATGCACACAATGAAGGACAGAGGCAAAACGGCTTGTCTTGGTCATGAGGCTCCAGGCAAAATGCAATGTGCAGGAGGTCACTTGAGAATGGAGCTATTTCAGTCACTGGATTTAGAGTGGACTCGGCTATTACCTTGCCCCAGCATCCTTTGGACTCCTAAGATTGACAAAATTTGAAGTCTGTTGGACAGGCTTCTTTGTGCCAGAGCAATTGGGTTGATAGGCTAAAATGGTGTCAAGTAATTGAGCTGTTTGATCAATCTCAAACTGAAGAACAAAAACTGATTAAGAAATAGTGTCTAACACTGGAACAAAGTCCTTACAGCAGGAAGGTGATAGTGAAACTTTTTCATTGACTGATTAGGATTCAGCTGGTTCCTTGATTTAATGAGTTTCATTTGCACTAGAAAATTATACATGTTAAATTGTCATAGCTGAATTCTTCATATTCCTGTATATATACACCTACAAAGAACCAACATGCTTGTTATTTCTCTCAGAATTCACTGATGGTGCAATCTTGTTTTCTTTTTTTTCTATACCACCAAGGAGGATGGCATCTGATATACCTGGACCTGTAGTACAAATTTCCTAAAGAGATTCTTATTCTTAGTTCACATTTGCTCTTTGAGGAATTTTTCTGTAATGGCACAAAATTATTTTTGAGCTCTCGGCATGTTTTTAATGTCAGTAGGGAACTTGTCAAAAGTAAAATCAGAAGTTTGAGTTACATGACAACTCGTACGTTGACACTCGCAAACCTTTCTTTCCTGCTCAGGAGCAGAAATTAATCTATGTGTTGGCAAAGGTGCAGTTACTTGCTGTTCTGTGAAAGCTGTGATTTCCTGTAGTAAAAGAGGGTGGACAGTTTATCCTTTTCTGAGATTCCAGGAAGGGAAACTGTAACTTACCTGATGATAAACTGGCATGGCAGAAAATAAAATCTATTTTGTCAGGCTAGACATCCTTGTCTACAAAAATAATTGAAGGGATTTTTACCGTGTTGTATTTGTTAAACAATTTTGAACACCAGTAAGGGTCTGGTGTGTCTTACACAAGCAGTGGTGCATTCTGTGGGACAGTTTGAGGAGGGGTATGAAATATCCTGAGGCTTGTAACAGCTAGCCTGAAAACAGGTCCATAGATTTATTTCTGTACAGCTTTTGCTGCCTAATAATCTTTTGAAGGAGGACTTGGATTAGGAACATTTGAGTTTACCACTTCCTGCTGTGTACTTTGCTGATGAAGTCTTGTGTGGCTGTCTCCACCCATTCTTAGTATTTTTGCTTCCATAAATTTATAGTTAGCCTGGCAAGAGAAAATGTTATCTAAAACCAAGTTCTTGAGCTTAGAATGAGGTTGAATTATATATTTTCTATCATTTTACGTAAATGAAATTGGTCTTCTCTATCTAACCTACTTTTCAACTAGTGCAGTGTATATCAGTTAGCTGTTTGGTTAGTCATATCTACATTGAAAAACCTCTTCATATTCTTCGAAGCTCCAAATCGTCACACAAATAAAATACAGGACATTGTGTAACATAGTAATTTCAGCACTGCTATTTTTAGTTTATAAAGGGTTGGGAGTTTCAGTAGAATCTTTCTCTTTGTTCTCAAGGGAGCATAGAGAGTCAGAGCTTTGGTGTACTTGGTCAGGGTAGCGTTTGGCAGGCACAAAATCTCTGCATCTTGATTAGCTGCTTCATCTAACTGTAGAATGTATGAGGTATGCCAGTCTTTCTTCCTCTGAAATGGTCAAGCAATGTCAAAGTTGTTTAAAAGTCATTGTCACTGAAGCAATCTGCTACTTAGTCTTCAGAGTAGATGCTGTTAACATCAATGTCACTTGGAGGGTTTTGGTTTGCTTTTTCTCTGCCCCAGGGTCCATTGTAAAACCTCCCAGCACACTGGCAAGAAGCAGTAGCTTGTGTAGATCAAGACGCAATGTTGTGCCATCATCTCCACAGTCTCAGCACGCTTCGCACTCCCCTGACCCTGACATCCTTTCTGTGTCGAGCTGCCCAGCTCTTTATCGAACTGAAGAGGAGGAGGAAGCCATTTACTTCTCTGCTGATAAACAATGGTACGGAGATTAGCAAACAGCACTTGGAACTCTTGATAGGATTATTGAGACTAACAGTTTAGAATTAGAGGTTAAACCGAGCCAAAAGTTAAAGTAATCTGTAGGATAATATAAATTAATATAGTCTACATGGAACAGAGAGTTCTTGTCTGGTATGTGTATGTAAATAGCTAGCATGTCATATACAGTTAAGTAATGTTACAATCCAGGGTGCACTGAACTAACCCTGATTCTCCATTACAATATGTTACTGGCTTTTACATCTGAAACTAGGATCAAAAGCAATGTCAGCTACTGGGCGAAGAGGAGATGGATGGTAACACAATTCTTACAGCATGTTGAGCGTGTACCTACTCTTGTTACATGGCCTCATAGGAAAAGGTTAAATTCCTTTTGGAAGGAGCAAATGAGCTTGTTGAAAGGTAGGGACACTTGTCCTGAAGAAACTTTTTATATATGATAGGCTTAAATCTCCTTCTTTCATTTCATAACTTTTCTGACTTCACGTGCCAGAAAGATAGTTTTTGTTCTTTGAAGTGAGATACAAATGACTGATTCTGGGCAGATGCTCCTGCCCACAAAAGCAAGATTGCACAAACTAATTCCCTTAAGTTTAGATAATAAAATGATGTAATGCAAGTTGTAATTTAAAATGTTTAAGTTAATTTTTTTGGTTGTTTTAATTAACTACTAAGGAAAGGTTTGGGTGGTGCTTTTAGACTAATGTTATTGATTCTAAATTAATTTCCTTTTTAACTGTATGAAGGAAATTGTAATTTCATTATATTTTCTCTTCTTTCTGCTCTGACTCAGGGAAGTACAGGAAACAGGTTCGGAATGTGACTCCTTAAATTCATCCATGGGAAGAAAACAATCTCCTCCAGCAAGTCTTGAGATGTACCAGACAATTTCTCCTCAGAAAGTATCGCCAGAAGAATTCTCACTTGAGGAATCATCTACAGGAGACTCCTCTTCTCTAACTGCAGATATTTCTAGGGGCTCTCCTGACTGTGTAGGCATGGCAGAAACTAAGAGCATGATCTTTAGTCCTGCAAACAAAGTTTATAATGGAATCCTGGAGAAATCTTGCAGCATGAACCAGCTTTCAGCTGGGATCCCAGTCCCAAAGCCTCGTCACACCTCGTGTTCTTCAACCGGCAGTGATAGTAAACCCAGCCATGAAGCTGCTTCTGTCCCTAGGATAAGCAGCATCCCACAGGACCTCTACCAGAACGGTGAAAAAAATAAAAAGCCATCAAAAATAAAAAACCTCTTTAAGAAGAAGTGTAAGTGAGGTGGGCAGAAGAAAACCTATAGTAATGTTATAAGAACTCTATTTTTTAAATCTTAGGAATGTAATTCCATTTGGGCATTCCTGACTGGATGCCCTAATGGAATACTCTGTAGGTCACCTATATTTAATGACTATACTGTCAACGGTCGTGCCAGCTGTCAATGAGAAATCATTAAAAAGTTCAGACAGTTTACATTAATTTCTGCCTATTTATTTCTTTATTTTTTTAGTTTGTCTTTTTCAGCTTTTTTTTTTAAATTTGATTTGTTGGGCTTTTTTAAGTTTATTCATAAACTATTTTTAAGCCACTTTGGACTCCTAAGCTTTAATGGACTAGTAAGCCTTCCTGGGTTTGCCAAAGTTTCTTGTTTACTGGAGCATCTTCCTATCTTTCCATAGAACTAGGACATTTATGTACTGGACTTTAAGAAAAATAAAAGAAGTAGAAGTAAATGAATTGCACTACTGTTGTACAGACTGGAACAGTCTCTGCAAGTGAAACTGAAAGACTTGTATTTGACTGAGAAGATGAATCTTTTCACTTTTAGATCTTTTGGGGTTTTTAAGTAGAATTTAGCATTTCTAATTGACTTGATTTCTGGAAATGGAAATGTCATGCTTTTATTATGGGAATCTTTGTTAGATGCATTTATGATTAGAATGGTTCAAGTCCTGCTGTAAAAATAATTTCTTTTCCCAGGACTTTCACTGTGATTTAAATTCACGGCAGGCTGTATGACAAACAAACAAAAAAAAAAAGGAAAAAAAATAATTTGCCAAGAGAACAGGCTCTTGATTCCTTATGCAAGACAGTTATGAAACTTGACTGAAGACTGAAAAAATTCACCCTCTCAAAATGAGGAGGGGAGTAGTAGCTTTTGTTTACAGATTGACAGACAATGGACATTTGGGTTGTGAAAGTTTGTACTGTGGTAAAGATAATAAATTGGAAACATTATTGTGCTTGGGAATGTTCCAATTTTAACTGATGCTTACTTCAGACATGTTTCAGAGGTCCTGTTAATTGAAAGCTGTCGTAGGCTTCATTGCTTATGCTTCCTGCTGTGTATAAGTTATTATATTTTTTGAATTAGCTATTATTGTCTTAATGTCCTCCTTTTGTAAGATTTCATACACTTTATTTTTGTATAGTTTGAAGATTTAGCTGTTCAGAGATATCTGAAGTAAATGGTATAATTTTATAATGCATACTGTTATACTAACTCATAATTTTAGATATAAAGATAGATATAAAGGTGAGGTGACATGCTTCAGATAAAAACAATTTTTGTGAAGCTTTTATAGGGAGAGATGAAATTACTGTGAGGTAACAAAGAAGCTTTCTTAGGGTAGCAGTAGCTAGTTGTTCAAAAACATCTTTTTATTTTTTTTAAACTGTTGGGACAAGAAATGGACTGCTTAAGCAACAGTGCCTTTTGTTCAGTTTGAAAGTATTAATACTAAGCAGGAATTTCTTCTGAGGTACATTCCAAAGAAATATTTCCTGCTCTAGTCAACACAAGCAATTTACCCAGTGATGACTAAACAGTCTCAGATCTTCCACAGGGGTGTTCTAGTTGCCTCAGTAGCAGGTGCCACTGCCAGGGACTCGTGATTAGGGGCTCACTTCTTGTCAATATGTATGTGATGTACTATATGAAAGAATTATTTCACTGACTACCTGAATTTTTTCTAGTAAGGAGCCTTCAAAACCTGTAACTAATTAAAATCAAGTGATACGTGTGTTTTCTCTAATTTTCTGGAATCATTTAGATTCCACCATACACACCCAATGTGTTAGTTCTCTCCTCAGGAAGTGGTGGTGATTTTGACAGAACATTTACTGTGGTTAGTGACATGGTTGAAAGAGAAGGGTTATAAAATGGGGTGGAGACCTTACTTCAAATTTGAAGTACAAGTATTTTAAATGTCCTGCTACATTGGTTAATTCCTTAAGAGAACGAAAATAATCCAGAGTTTTATTGTCTAACAGGGACTGATTATAGGCCATGTATGCAGAAAAGCATGGGACAAATTAACTGTTTGATAAAGTTTGGAGAAGAAAAATTTGTTGGAATAGAAAACAATGAGAACATAATATTGTTCCATTATCAGGTTGAAGAGCTGTAGCTTAAAAAAAAAGTAATCACACGGTAACAATGATCTCTTTGAACAAAGATTGTACACTCTGTACATGGCAGACAAGAAAAAGCAGTGATGAAGAACGACTTGTGCTGAAGAACCTCTTCAATGCTGAGCCTTCAAGAGCTGTAGTTTAAAGCCTGATGAAGTACTTGAACATCTACAAAGGGAACAATTACTTTTATTGTGGGGAACTTATTGTGCCTCCCAAACAACATGGAGAAGACTATTATCAGAAAAATCTTGATGCACTTGAGAAGGCTATAGCAATAATTGAGTTTAAAATAAGATCTGGGGCTGAGTAGTAGATCTTGGTGTGAGGTTTGAGTAACACTGTCTATATCATTACCAAAAAAGATGAAGTGGCATTTTGGTACTGGAGGGTAAATATTTACGCATGGAAAAAAAATCTGGTACTGAGGTGTGGGAGGGCAGCACTTCTTAATTCTGATATCAAAATTGGGCAAACTCAAATACTGAGAAGCCAAAACAGACAAATTCAATTTTCTGTAATAAGTTTATAGAGGAGGTATTGATCTCTTCATTGCTTAAGAGTTGAGGTGTTAAATATCTTTTAAAAAAAACCAATTTCACTGTTTTCTGGGAAAAATATTTCATGATGTTGTACAAACAAATCAGATGAGATTATCATAGTGATAGATTTTGGCTTCGAAATGTCAAACCTTTGGAGCACAGACTACTCCCAACACTCAGTGTATCACCAACTGTCTTGTAACTTCATAGCTGCTTCTCAATAAGTGTTAGAGAACTAAAAGCTTAAATTAATACAATCAGAAGTGGTGAGTATTATATGTTGGAGCACAAACTAATTTTAAGTTAATTTGCTTTATTTTTTATTATTTTAATAGGCCACTTGCATTTCTTGCCATTTAAATTTGTCCACAATGTAAGTAGCTTCCATTGCTCCTACTGCAACTACTGCAGAAATTCCCATCTTCAAGTGGTTCAAGTCATTTTACTGAGGGGTGTGGTGAGCACCGGCTCTAAGGTAGATCTTCACTGGCAATCATCAAATCCCATCCTAGCGCTGCAGTAGCTGGCGCACGCCCACCCCTGAGCAGTGAGACAATGTGCCTCCAAAGGGTCTCTGTTCCGGCTCTGCTTGCCAGCAGCGTAACTCGAGCTTGCTGGCCGTCAGTGAGTCCCGCCAGCATTCCAGCCACAGGATTCATAGGACATATCAGTCATTTGAGACAGTCATCCAGTGTCATTAGAGATCGGTTTGTGGATTTTGGTTTTGTTTGTTTGTTCTGGGTGTTTTTTCGCTTTTATAGCTAAAATCCATGTTCTATTTTTAATTCTCTGGTATTTCAGAAGATGAGGCTCTTTGCTTTTTAAATATTTTGTTAGAGTACTTTGTTGGGACAGCAGCTCCGTTGTAGAAATTGCCTACAAGTCTTCTCCCTAAACAGGTTGCTGTTTAAGTCACTTGTAAAATAAAGAAGTGTCAAATGTGTGATTCCATGTAAAGAAAAAAAAAATCCCAATTCTTCCAAAACTAAACAAACCCAAACCATTCCACAATTCTTACTAAAGCTATATGACACTTGATTACTAAAAGTGTAAAGGTTTTAGGAAAGGAATTTTGGTTGCCATGGGAAATGCTTTTTACCAGGTTACAGTGGATTTAGAGATTAAAACGGTTGATTGTGTTTGGGTTTTTCGGTTTTTCTTTTTTTGATTGGTTCCGCTCCATCTCTCATCCCCCCATAGCTCAGTGATGGAACTTAAAATTGTTCATTGATGGTTCCAGGCATATGTCAACTTTTCTTCCCCCTCTGGTACTTGGCTAGCAGATTACTCTCTTCTTCCTGAATGGCAAATTGCTGAAAGAGAAAAAATTCTCAATCATAGTCCAAGTAGTAATATTATAGTAAGAATACAGTTCCTTGTTTGGAAGCCTTGAAGATGATGATGCCAAGAATACTTGATTTCAGTTTTCTGATCATATTTATGGATGCCAGCTGGAGTTAGACAGTACTTTACAACTGATTGAAAGCCTAAAAAGATAAAGCTAATTAGAAATTAAAGCTTTCAAGATTTTGCCCTTTTGCTTCCCAATATATGGGAGCACTGCATCCACAGAAGGGAAATGAGCTAATTAGAATTTCTTATACCACCAGCTTTCAGATTTTCAGGATAATTTCATTCAATTTCCACGATACATTGCTGGAGAGGGATTACTACCTGACTTTCATAACGTATACAATGAAATGTCTTTTTTCCATTTAATTACAAGCGTATTTACGATCAGTGGAGAATGTAAATAATTTTTTTTTTAAAGCCAAATAGAGGACTTACTAGTTCTTGGACCTTTTGTCTATTTGCTTATCTCCTTGTGCAATATGTTGAGTAGGGTGAACACATTTTTCTAATCTGTTCCAGTTGCTCTCACTGAAGGGGTGTCTTACTATCTCATGTTTGAATCACTGATCCAAATTGCTTGTAGGCATTTTAATCCTGGATGTTGCATCTTCAGTGATTCATGGTGAAGCCCACTATGGCTGGTGGAGTTTAAGTGCTGCTAACATTTTCTGCTAGTGACACAGATGTTGGGATAACTAATAGCCAAAAATTGCCTGAAGAGTTTGGCTGCCTGAGAGTGTGTGAATGTTCAGGTAACCATTCTGAGGTTTCAGTAGCAGTTCAAATGTGTCATACAGAGTTTTTGCTTCTAGCCCAATACAGATGGTGTTTATCTGACTCTCCACTTAGTCCTCTGTTGCATAAACAGAATGCACCAATTCATATAAATGGTAACAATATTACCCTTTAAACTATTATTTGGGGTGCTCTTGCATCTGACATTGCTTAAGCAGATGGCAGTACTTAACAGTCCACTTCAGGCGTTCCGAAATAAAGTAGGTTTGTGTTATGTTTTGTTTTTCTTTACAACTTTGAATCTCAAGTTTACCAAATGGTGTATGTGTCTTCTGTGTAGTTAATGCTTCACAGAAATGAAAGTGAGAAGGTTGTTCTCTGCTTAGACGTTAAGGAAAGCACATTTGAGCGAGGTAAAAGGAAATACCTCCTGCTCATTGGAGAGGATGAAAATATTCAGGAGTGTTCCTCCTAAGGAACACTCACAACTTAGATTGCTGGTGATAAGAGGTACCTTGAGTCTCAAGGCTTTCAGATCAGTAATTTTTCATCCAACAAAAAACCCCACTCTCTTTAGGTGTACTCTTCAGGGCATTACCTTCTTATTTCTAATTTCTATTCTATTTTTCACACAGCATTAAATTTGGTAGTTACAGCACTAATTGGGGTGATTGCCAGACCTCTGAGCAGTTTCAGATAACTTTTAGTAGCATGTCTTAATGTCAGTTTTGGTTTAATATGTGCTAAAGACATCTGAATTAACTTTGTTCTTCACATTCCTTTTAATTCAACTCAGTTCTTTGTGATCCCTCTACTGTTAAAAAAATACACAGGTACTGATAGTTGTTTATAGTACTACAATGTTTTTTTCCAGTTGGGAATTACTAATACATAAATGGTAAACAGTTGCCTTTTAAAGACTTGGTCACAGTTGGATATTGTAAAAACACTGCTGTACTTCAGGTGAACTAGGTAGAGCATTGACTGGTGTGGTTTGTGTATGAGTGGTAAATCCTTTGATTGTTTATTTGTGTCTTAAGTTAATGCTGCACAATTATTTTCAGACTTGAATTAATTTAAAATTAAGGTCACTATGTCCAACCCTGCAAAAGTCAGTCTTCAGTTGTCAGCTATCACTCCATTCTTAGAGAAATTAATTACAATCTGGAATATTTGTACTAGCTTGTTAGGTGGTAGAATGGATTCCTGTAAGTCTTCAGGTGGAAGACAAAGAACTTCTGAAGTGAACCAGGTAACCTGTGTTCTGTATCAGCTTTCAAATCCATCTCCCAGTAAGATGGAGTCTCCCCAGGGGAATGTAGATGTACTTACTGCTTGGAACTTTGTAGTTAATTGTATTTGGCTCTCTAATTCCAATAACTTGCATGTGTGCTATGCTTGCTTGCTTTTCAATAGCTGACAAAATCTATAGGAGATCTTGGGGGTTTATCTTTAAAAATTGCTGTAAAAAAAAAAAAAGACTGGAAAGAGAAATCTGTCAGGCTGTGAACTCAATAGAACCAACAAGGAGACCAGCTGTTGTCTAAAAGTATTGTTTAAATAATTCTTAATGAAAGGAATTGGGTAGCACATCTATTTTCACATTGCTCTCCTCTAAGCAACAAATATAATTAGAATACCCTAAACTTCAGCAAGGCTCTTTGGGAGATGTCTTGCCCTGTTTTTATTTTTAATTTAAATAACATTGAGTTGTAGTGAGCGTTCAGCATATTAATGCCAGACTTTAAAGATTAGCAGAATTTGAATGACTTGCATTGTTCTGTTTAATTACCACTTTATAAAAATGTAGATACTGGCATAAAGCCCGTTGGATCTGGGTATGTTTTAATGACAAAACAAGAAGAGGACCAAGACAAGTAAATAGGTGCAAAAATTGAATCTTAAAGATGCTTTACTACTCTGGGAAGAGATGTTCTCCACTGTTTGCTCTTGGCTTCTGTTTGTTTTCATTAGTTGAACTAAAATAAGAAACAAAGCCCTCAGACTGACTAGTTTCTGTCTCTAATATATACACTGTACTTGCTTTTACCCTCATCTATTGCATGTTGTTAATGCTGTACACAAATGCATTTGGAATATTTCTTTGGTGTTGTACAGCATGATGCATTTCATTCCCTTTTCTATTTTACCTCCCATTAGCTATATATTGCTTTACAACTGGAAAAAACCTGAATTTTGGGGAATTTAGTCTGTTTGCATATAAAGATCCTTTTTTTTTCCCTTTTCTGTGAGTCTTATGAGAAATGTCCTGCTTGGAGAGTCTCAGACAGTATTTTCCTGTGTTTACTCATGTTACTTTGCTTTATTTTATAAGTGAAAATTGATTTTATTGATTTCTGATGTGTTGTTGCACTTAATGTTGAATAAATCTGACATTCATTTTGAAAAGTGAAACTGTGTTAATGAAAATGTTATGTAATTTTAATTGATCTTAGCCTGTTCCCTGAGTATATAAATTTTGATTTGTTTTTTTTATTTTATTTTTTCATCTTGAGATAAGTTTCCTTGGTTCTGCTTAGGGTTCTGGCCCATATTTATTTTTTAATGCTATTATTAAAGCTTGACAGCAATAGTACTGGGAAGGGAAAGGTGGAGACACTTGTTTGGCAACTAGGGTGTTACAGTTAGGCTTGTAAATCCTGAGTCTTACTGCTTTTGCTTGAAAGAGCCTTTCTGAGTTTAAGTTGCTTAACGTTTTGAAGATTTGGGATTCTGGGCTTGTGTTGCTTTTCCCCCCCCTTTCTTTTTTTTTCCTTCTGTACAAGCTGAAAAGCCTTTCCAAGTGACTGCTGGAATAGTATGTAGCCTTGTGATTTTGAGCATGAGGATTGGTTTGAGAGCCTGTGGCTCTCTACCAGAAAAAAAGTCCTTGTTGTTGTTTCATATTCCTTTTAACTTGTAGCAGCTTGGAAAAGGAAGAATCTCAAGAGAAGCTTTTTCAAAGCGGCTTCTCTTGTAACCAAAAATCCCACGTGTGTGGAGGTGCCAAGATTGTGGTGGGGTAAATGAGTGAGTGACAACACAGGTGAATCACAGGATCACTGTGAATCATGTTTAGAGAATTTAAATTAGTTTTTTTTTCCAGATAAAACTGGATATTGATAATTGAATCTGTAAATAAATTATTTTCAACTGCAGTTGTCTAATACAGCCCACTTCAGAAGCACTAATTTGGTGTGTATGTGAGTTGGTCGCTGGTTTCACTTCAATTTGTCCTTAGTGTTCTTGATTAAACAGTGTTAACTGTTTATCAATGGGAAAATTATGTAGGCTGGCAAAGCCTAAATCAGCATCTTCAGAGAGCTAAATTGTTGGGAGCCTGCTGTTAATTTGTCCTGCAAATGTTGATTGAGCTATTATAGCATAGCTTATAAGAAATGTCTTATTTTACTGCAAGACTTGGCACCCAAGCAAGTGGAACACAGAGCATTCTAATCCCAAAGGACATTAGTGAGCTTTGGTTAATTAAGAGCTTCAGCAAGCTGATATGCAGTCAATGAAGTCAGGGTTTGATTTTTTTTTTTTCAAATGAACTGCTTTTGACTACTATTGAATCCAAGTCCATTGCCTTACCCTGCCAAAATTAGGCTTTTAAACTGATAGTTTTTCCAATTCCACTGGGTGCTGGAATCACTTGTGAAATTTTGTAGTATCCTACTTGCTGTAAGTGAGATGGAGAATGTGAAATAGGACGGGTAGTCTCCTGTAAGGTCCATTTAGCTGTTCCTAGGCATAGAGTGTTCCTGGTTAAGCTGGTTCTGGAACAGTTTCAGAAAGGTCTACCATATACTCCCTATTACTTTGAGTGCCTTGTAAGGATGTGCTAAGTATCCACAAACATAGCCATACAGTGGAAAATAGTTCTTTATTCAATGAATTTATCTGTATTCAAAGAAAAGTTTAGTTGAATTTTCTGTCACCTAAAAGCTGCAGTACTCATCTGTTTCAGTCCTTTCTCTAAGTTTCAAAGAGGAAGTTAAATAGTTAGGTTCCAAAGGCCAGGTTTTGTGTGTATTTTAAGAGGTCTTATCTTTCAGCCTGTGGCTGAACATATTCTGGAAGTAATTTCTGAACCTCATGCTGGATTTCCTGTTGTTCTCTATACTACTAAACTACTCACTCTCCAGTTTTTCTCATCAGTTTTATACAGAAGATGCTTAGAAATAGAGAAATATTCCAGAAATTGTCACAATTACAGCCTGGGGCTGAAGGCACATGAATACATGCATGGGTAAAGAAAGAGATGGGGAAGAGGGGCACAGGAGAAGAAGGGGTATACCATGAATTGTTTGTACTCTGGAATGCAGGAGTCTGGAAGAATGATTGAAGGTACAAGTTATGTATGAGAGAATCTCAAACAGACTATGTAATTGATATTATTTTGAATTTTTTTTCCTCTTCCTTACTCCTGCTCTCATGAAATACACCCCTTTTTTAAGGTTTAGATAAAAGATCCTAAGGAGGATTGTCAATGGAAATACTACTTTGTGTTAAAAAATGGTCAGTTCTGCTTTCTGCTCAATCTATAGTGTGTGTAGATTTTTTGTAGCAAGTTTAGATAAAGTACTTTGAGAAAGGTAAATAAAACGTCAGAAATAACATCTGATATACCTCTGTAGATATAATGTCATCTACCAGGAACACTCCAAGATAGATAACTACCCTAAATATCTACAACAACAAAAACTCCCAACAAACCAACCAACAGCCCCGCCCCCCCTCCCCCCCAATTCCTTCAAACCCCACCCCTGTTGTGGCTGAAGTATTTTCTTTTTTCAAATTGCTATTGCCTAGTTGGAACATATAACAGCCTGGGTAACTGAAGTTTACATTGTCAGAGATTTTGATTAATTTCGGATGAAGCGGCAGAGACATAGGAAACACACACTGAGTTTTGATAAAGTTGGCTAAGTTAATGTTTCTCTAGTACCTAACAAGCAAAAGGCTTCTGAATGTGGACTTTTTCTAACAAGGTTCCTGTCACTTTGAAGAATTTTTGCATTCATGCATCTAGACATTGCTGAATTGTTCAGCCACAGCTTTAAGTCTGTAGTTTCTGCCTTGGCTTCTGATTTGTAAACAGTAAAAGTTCCAAAATTAATATGTAGAAGTTAAAAAAAAAAATCAATTCCAAACCCCTCAGTTTAGAAACTTCTTATAGAAAAGAATACATCCTTTAAAGACAAGTTTTCTAGTGTAGAATAACTAAATGTAACAATTAGTTGTGTATTGGTGATCTCGATTTTTTCAGTCATCTGCTCAACCCATCAAACCCAGTATATCCTTCCACATGAAGTTATGCTTTGTAGTGAATCTGACTTTTGTCTTGTGTAATGGAGTGAGAAGTTTCTGCAGTGCAGTCTGTGCTCTTTAATGGACTTCTGCAGCCTTCAGTGCCTAAAGCAGGTCTGGGACATCTCTGCTGCTTTGCTGTTGGCAATGTAACTCTTCATCTTACAGGCAAATCTAAGGCTTTTAAAATTTTTTGGGGGGGTTTTAAATTGGAATTTTGCTTTGTTGAGCCTGGAATGCTGTAGTCCAGGCAGGTCTGGCCAGAGCTAGTGTGCATTGCTAGTGATCGGTCACATGTCTGAGAGTGCTGTAGCTACTCAGTACCATTGCTAGTATTAGCCAGAGAAAAATACACCAGTTGAGGCTCTGCAGGTAGTGGATAAAATTCTCTAATTTCTACCTAAATCATGCCAATATAAATTAAGGAAAAGCCTTCAAGAAGCTCCAGTTACTGCATTCTTGAATCAGGTTATTTTCTTGAAAACAAAAGAGTAATATTTTATTCTTCAATATCCCAAAGTAGTGTAAATAAAAAGAAACATAGTAGCTCTTCTTAGAGTTCTGCAAACCCTTTGTTTGTGACAGTGTTCATGACACAGCAGCAAGGAATTAAGAAACTAAAAGGAGTAATATGTTTGCACACTTGATAGGAACAGTGAAGGCACCTTGTTAGATCTTTTGGTCTTCAATTTCTTTAAAGATGGAATGTGCATCAGAATGTGTACAAGAGCAATTAGATTATTAGTTTTGATAGTATCAAATCCTTTATTCCATAGAATGCTCTAGATGTAGTTTAGATGTCAGGAAAGAGACTTGGCAGTCTTATTTAGAATTGATGTTGAGCTGCCAATCAACTTGAATTTGCACAACATCGGGATTGGATGTGTACAAATATAGTGATAAAGACATTTATAGTGTGGCCAGTTGTGGAAGGTAATCATTAGCTGCTGTGATGCTCATTTCTCTTATAAGAGCTGACTTTGCTCTTTTTGAATCATCATATTGAGAGGTGCAATATACCCTTTAGCATTAAAGCAGGCTAAAGAAAAACACAAATGGGGCTCCTCCACATTTCTGACAAGACTCCTGTTGTTCAGAGCCTCATTAGTAACATTGTATGAGAATAATTTGAGAATTAGTTGAAGATTCTGTAGTTTAAAACTGAAGATCCTGCAGGAGTACTGTGAAAGGGAGCTCCACAAAAGCAGAAACTCCAGCTGGCATTTTCAGTTAAAGACTATAGACTTCCCCATGCCTTGTTGGGTATGTAGAAGAGAATACAGTTCTACTGCTCATGCTGCCCATTTTATCTAGAGCTATTGAAATCAAGTGTAAGATCCACAATAACACATATTCATTCCTTTCTCTAGATTATTTTAAATATGCCCTTAGCCAAATTTGTGAAGAATATATGCCCCATGCTACTTGCCATACACATCTGTAGGTGTTTTTTGGTTCAGGTGATCATCTTTCATTTTTTGGCTTCTGCCAGATCTTTCAGCATTCCCATGGAACCAAGTATTCTGAGACTTGTATGGAAATAATTCAGCCTTCCTTAGCACTAGTTTGCTGTAACTGCAAAGGCTATTTTGGATTTGTATCTACTGTAGTTAAGAATTCTCAAGTGTCCTATTGTCAAGGGGATCTCAGAGAAACATGTTATCAAAGAGCTGTGATTGATTTTTTTTTGCATTACAACCAAACATTAATTTTCTTCTTTTGTTCCAGAGGGAGAAGGGGGTGTATATTTTCCATGTCTTTAAAGATGCTCTCCATCTCCAAGCACTGTGTACACTGGCATATGTTAGATTTTGAACATCAGTGGAGAAAGCAGCACTGTAATTCACACATTTTGATTTGACAGTTAGGTTGCAAATATGCTAACATTCAACTTGTTGGTTATTATTGCTGCTCCTTTTCACAAGGGAAAATTAGTATTCACATTAGAGGATGACTTCTCTGCAAAGAGTTACATAAACTAGGCAGGCAGCTCCATTTCTTAGCTTTTTTGTGAAAAAAGCCTTTTACTTTTTACTGTATTCCCTGTCTGGGAGAAGGCAAACATTCATTTGAACAGAAAGGCTTGGAAGTTAAACAAATAATTCCCTCACTTTAGGTGCAGCCTGAACTTGCTGAAACATTGGCTGTTTCCTCTTTTTTCTTCTGGGTCTTGCACTGGTAAATGGCTGTTTTAGTGCTGTGCTCATGACATAGCACATTCACAATTTTCCTGCTGAAGACTTTGGGAATCTGTGTGTCCTGCTGGGGTGCTTTTCTATATAAGAAAAGAGGGGATTGCAGCAGTAAGGGGCACCTGCTTTGATCAGTGCTGTACTGTAGGGTGTAACTGGAGCAATGGAGAATTTGGGGGACAGAGAATAATGGAAAAGGCAGGAATTAAAAAATCACAATGGTATTACTTTTCAGGAAAATACTGTTGGATTGTGGATTTATAGTTGGAAGCCTCCTTGCTCCTTGAATTTTATAGCTTACTGGTGTGGACGCCACAAAGATTTATCAACACCTGTGGGTTTTAAGTTGGTTTAAAATATCCTGTAAATTGGAAACACTTAAATAGTGCTCCATCAACTTGTCAGCATGAAATTATAGCTCATGCAAGTTAGCTTGGGAGTTTCTTCCAAGTAATGTTTTCCAATTAGATTATTACTAATGTTTCTATTGCACTTCTGTCCCCATCTCTGTTAGTATGATATGGTCAGTGTTTTACTGAGTGCTGCTGGAAGTGCAACTAAAACCTTAGTTATTGAATCTTCAGTTGCACTTTCTTTCCACAACCCTGTAGAATTGGATTGTAGAAATACACAGAAAATGTCTATTATGTATTAAAACAAGGTGCGGTCTCACTGTGGAAGAACATAATTTATTATTACTCACATTCTGCACCATTGCAAGTCATTTACCTGTCTTTAGGGAAAATGAGGTCGTGTGGTGTTTATTTCTCCTTTTTT
>VYZT01047637.1:0-21625 GCA_013400735.1 Pomatostomus ruficeps
CCAACCCCTGAGGAATGCCACTTTTGGGAGGAAAGAGTTAAAAGTGGAAGAAGAGAGAGGAGGATGGTAGATTTGTTTGAGTGGCCTTGCAGCTGGTAACACCAAGGCATGAAGAAAAAGGATGTGGCAAATCCCATATTTTATACCCATTGCTGTTTATCCTCTGTCTGTTTTGGGAAGTAGAATTTCTGTGTAGAGATAATGTAGGTAATTTAAGAGACTTGGAAGCACTCTGATGGACATGCATGAGCTCCATACTCTGGAGCAAAGACGATCAAAGCTCAGAGATCATAAAAAGCACAGGGGAGGTCACAACATGTTGGCAGATTACATGTGCACAGGCCTGTGATAAACTGGTGCAAACAGCAGCCCCACCTTTTGCTAGGATGGACTAAGCCTGGTGGTGCCTGCGTTCCCTCTTGTGTGTGTCTCTGCCTGGGTGTTGCTTAGGATCCTCTGGTTAGCGAGGTGAGGAAATAAATGTACTCTTTACATTTCAGCTGTGTTTTTGTGGTTGTTCTGGCTTCCTGTCTGTCAACTCACACAGCGATTCATCACTGGTCTCTACTCGGACATTGAGCTGTTGACCACAACTTTTTGAAAGTGACCATCCAATCAGCTCCTTATCCACTAGGTGGTCAATCCCTCAAATGTAAATCCACTTTTCTCCAGTTTAGAGAAAAGGATATCTTGTGGGACAGTGTCAAATTCTTTACACAAGTCCAGGTGGATGATATCTGTTGCTTTTCCCTTATCCACCAAATCCCATCATAGAAGGCCACAAAATTTGTCATAACAATTTCCTCTTAGAGAAGACATGGTGGCTGTCACCAGTTGTTGTCCTGAGTTTTGCAGTTCTTCAATGTTTCTCTTTGCTGTAGTACTTTCTCACGCATGCTTTTGTAAACATGGCCATGTTTTTGCTAACTGTCCTTGTTGTTTTCATTCCATTCTCCTAGGCGGAGACGTGATGGATTTTTCCTTTGACCAGTGTCATTGAGAGGTGGTAATTTCTACCTCCAATCCACGGTGATTTCTAAGAACATATAAATAAAGGTCAGAGGGTTCTGCCCTCTCTCTTTTGGCTCTTTCTTGGCTCTCTTGGCTTTTCGTTGTTCCTCGACCTGGTCGGCTACGTGTGTTTTCCTGTGTCCATACAGCGCGACAACCAGTCACCTCCTTATTTCCCATGTGCCTTAGCATAGTTTCAAGGACAGTCTGCTCCATAAACTTGCTGGGCATAGAGGTGAGACTGAGCTGCCTGTATTCCCTGGGTCTTTCTTTATGTAGACAGAAGAAATGGCTGCTGACTTTGGATGTTAGATTAATGTAAAGAATTATTATACTCTGGTTACCAGGCATGGTTACTGGATATATGCAATACAAATGGGGAGGAGAAATGTTGGATTATGATCTAACAGAAAAGTTGTTAAAATTGGATTTTAGTGCTTCAAGGAGGTGAATCTGTTCCATGTTGTCATGTCAAGACTGTGAGTTAGGATTGAGAGCACATTAGATGATTGAGTTTGCTGGTCTTGCATTGTGGACATATGGAAGGGTTGAGGTTATTGCTGGGAGAGTCTCTCTCCTTACTCCTATTAGGACCTGACACGCATCCCTATTACTTCCTCAGGTGCAGAAGGCAGGACAGCTTAGTGTGGGAAGGATCACTGACAGTGCCATGCCATCTTAGATGACTGCCTTGTTTGCTTATGTAGCTCTCAGTTGGCTGCCTGCCTTAGACTGCCAAAGTATGATTGTCTGTGACATGAGCTAAAAACATCCCCATAATATTCAGGCATGATATGCCACGTATCTTCTCATTTGACCAACTAATCAAAAGTCATCATATCTCTTAACAAACCCACGCTTCCTAACACCAATGTGCCAAATATATACAGGGAACTCAAAGATACCTGAAATACTTGTGATCAGAAAATACAGAGCTCAGTTTATGATCCATTGTATATAAAGGACATTATGATTTTGCAGGATGTAGAAATATTTATTCAGCTTCTGAATAGATAAATTAAGCATGGTCTCTGCTGAAAAGAGTTAATGGTATAAAAAGTAGTCAAAGAGGAAGGATTTTTTATAAATTCAAGAAATATGTGCATATGTGGAAAAATTAATGAGATGTTCTCACTTGAGTTTAACAGAGACTTAGTTGAAGAGAATATGTTATATTCCATGCATGAGTTGAACATGGTATGAATGTTTAAAAGGAGAATAGAAGTAGCAATTAAATAAGCTATTGAAAATGAGACTGCAAAGACTGGAAGAGACAAGTGGCTATTTGGATGTTCAGTATAAAAAAAATCCAAGACAAGGGAGTAATTTCCAGAGAATTTAGAAGTTAAAAATAACAAGACATTTATATATTGTGAAGGAAGAATTTTCTATAGAGAAAGTTCTATAGACAACATGATGATTATACATGGCTGCACTTTAGGACAAACAGGTAAATGTGATTTGATGTCAGTCATGATGGATCCAGATGCCACAAAGTCTGCTGGTGAGAAAAAGAGGAATAAATTCCTTCATCTTCTCACTTGCTTACAGCAGCACCTTAATCCTCAGATATATCTTAAATTTAAAGACCATCCCTCCATTTCTGCTGTGGTTTAGACCCATGGTGAGTGGGATCTCACACAGTTTTGGAGTTTGTTTAATTGTTCAGTGAATGTCTTCCTGGGAATAAAAACAAATTAAGCAAATAAAACACTTTATTTCTCTGTGGATTCTGTTTAATTCTATGAAGCCAGAAACTCAGGAGTCATGTCCTTTCTCTGTTCTATATAATTTCTTCTCACAGTTTTTTTACTTACTAGAAGTATGACTGTGTATATATATATTTAATGTTTTGCAATAATCCCACAGAATTTGTGAATCAAGGACTGTACTGTGACCACGATGAAAATTTGTATTTGGATAGGAACATAAGTCTTGCAGTCCCTTGGGACAAGACTTTTCATAACATTTCTTCATATAGGTTTGTTTATTCAAAAGAAAAAGTTTTAAATTACTTGAAAGATATTTTGAGAAGAAAATCATTAAACAAGATATATAGTTTTCTAGAGAAACTGACAAAAAGCAGAGGGAAAAAACTGATGTATTTTTGAAGGAAAGATAGTGCAACAGTTACTGAGCTATGAAAAGAAGTAGGCTCAAATACATTAGAGCCTTAAACAAAGCATATTTCAAAAATACTAAATTAAATTTTCAACCATGCAACCAATCACTCAAATTATACCTACTGTGAAGGAAACAAAGTCCTCACCTTCAAATCCATGCAAAGTGAAAAATTTCAAAGAAAAAATCTCAGTGGATTTGTGTTTCTGCAACATTTATTTCACATTTTCACCATTTACTGGTTTAGAACATTTTCAAATCTCTTCAGTTTAAAAAAGGTTCACAAGAGGTTAATAGGAGTTCTTACTAGAAGAACTCATTTAGGAATGGATGAATTCTTGCCCATTGTCCTGAGACAGAAGAGTGGTTTGAATGAGAGTGCCATGTCATTAAGTCTGTCCTTGTCAATTCCATTTTATTTATTTTTAAGGCCACTCTCAGATAAATAAACTTTCACATAGCATTGTATTGCATATAGCAGGTATATTGAATACAATGTTTGCAGTGGTTTACATCTCCCAGCTAAGCAAATTGTTAGAATGCTGCTGATTGCATGCTGAATTTCTTTTCTTTTTTTTTGATTGAACTTCGATGGTGGTATGTCTCAATTCAGTTTCACAGGAGACTTATTTGGCTGTTTTTCTCAACAAGAAACAATGAAAAGATATTGATTTGAACAAATATTTTGTAGAACTCTTCCTTATAACTATGTCACAAATTTGAAAAGACTAGTTTAGTAATCTTTTTTGTGCACCTCTAGGGGTGTGTAGACTTCCTAGTTTATATGGGCAGCACAAACTGATTGGAGCTTGTGATGGCACAAAATCAGAATTAAGCTGTAATGAAGCAGTGTAGGAGGAGAAAAAAGGCTCTGGAGGAAAAAACCCCATGTCTTTTAAGAGCATTGCCTTGCAGCAGCTTCTGCTCTAATGCCTACCTTGCAAGCAGGGGTAAGGAGGAATGTTTCATCTCTGTGACTCCTCCCAAATCCATAGGATGGCTGAGTTAGATTAGAAGAGTCACTGCGGCTGAGGACAGATGGCAACAAGCTGTGCCTCGTCTGATCAGCCCTACTGGTGTTGCTCTGCAGTCTCAGGGCTGGGGAGAGCAGGAGTGGAGCTGCTGGGGACCCTGTGCATCTCTGCACTGTTGTACAGGCAGGAGGTGGCACGCAGCACATGCAGCACACCTGAGAATTCTGAGTGCTTCAAAACTTCTGCCATGTGGCTGCTGCTCACACCAGCTTCAAGAACAGGCATTTTAATACAGGGAGGGTGAAAGCTTCATTTTTAACTGGCTTTTAGATGGGCAAAATACCTATGGGGCAGCCATTTAAGGGACTCAGAGCTTCTAGGACAGCAGCATGGCCAGTTTGAAATTATGGTGAAAGCATAGCAAGAATGAATCTTGTTGGGAAGAGACCTTGAGGAGGAGAATTGGATTAGAGTTAGTGGGGAATTTTCCACAGGAAAGGCTTTTTACATGAGAATGTGTTGCTTCAACAAAATTGAACTTTTCCTGAAAAGTCACATGCAGAATCTGACAAGGAGGGAAGAATTTTTTAACAAAAAAACCCCAAAATGTAGGACAGAAACCTTAATGGCAAAGAGGCTATGTCAGGATCAATTCAGTATTTTCTTTCAAATGGGTTAATCTCCTAGAGTTATGATAGAGAATTTTAAGAAAAGTAGCTTTAACCATAGAACTGAATTGATTGAGAGCTGATGGAAGCTATTTCTTTGGGAAATATGTGCCAGCTGACCATCAGACATGCTCATGGATAAGGTGGATAATACTTTATGTAAGAGTAGCTGTTTTTCAGTGCTCCTTTCTCCACAGGTGTAAAAATTCTTCATGTGCACTATTCTATTTTCTAATACTGAACAATGTTTTTTTTTTCTGAAGGTATAGTTCACTGTGAAATTAAGTAATAATAATTCTACATGCAGTCTTTTATAGCTAACTGCTCTAGCCCTTTCATTTTTGAGCCTCACTACTTTCTTGGAAAGCTATTTATTCTGCTTATAAATGATTTTGTATTTGCCAATGTAAGCATGAAAGAGTTCAAGTCTGAGCTAAGAAATAAAATGGATTGAGTATCTCTACCACTCAGGATATGTCCCAAGACTGTAAATTAGCTAACTGTTAAAAGCTTCTTTCAGAGCTCTGCAGCCTCCAAACTTACAATAAACCCCAAGGCAATCTCAGGTCAAATAAATAATACTGCAAACATAACATTTCCATTGTTCTGCTTTAATTTAAGGTTTAAGTTACATTGACCATTGCATTAAGATGTTAGAACATAATGGAAAGTTTTCCCAGAATCAGAAGAGGAAAGGACTTCAAGGGGCTGATAAACAGACTTTTTTCCTGGGATTTACAGGATATACTCATTCAGAATTTCTGTATTTTTGCAGTTTTTCAGCTACCCAATGCAAATGAGACAAAGTGTAACAGAACAGCATTGATTGTAATAACAAAGTGAGAATGCTTTTAGCCTAACTTTTTAATAATATCAGGCTTATACAGATATGTTGCCTGTCTTTAGTTCACCACATTAATTTTTTTTTGTTGGCCTCTTTAGACAAGTCTGACAAAAACTAAAAGGTATAAACCTCTCAGAATATTAGAGAGAGGTCTGAATCTGTGTTCCTGATGATGCTGCAGGTAGATGTTAGCTGTGAGCTGATTAAAGGGAAATCAGCCAGCCAAGAAATCTACGAATAGTTATTACTATGTCCATAGCTCTGAATCAACCAACTGTATGGTGGATTGTGCTTTGTCAGAGTGGTGGGGCAGGAGGCAGGACAGGTCTGGGATCTAGAAGATGAAAGAAAAATATAATTTTTTGTTCCTTGGGAGAGATGCTATGTTACACTTAGTGATCACTGAGGTTTACTATTTATCTCAGAAAATAACTTGGGAGACAAGTGATGGCCACATCTTTCCCACCGTCCCCCCCAAATATAGATATTATTTTATTTAGAAATATTTTTGGGGCTTTCATCATGTGTCTAATATATTTTTGTAATAATTTGGTCTTTAGAGCAAGTGCTGTGTCATCAGTGCTCAGAAGCATACTGATTTCACTTACAAAGTCACGTTAACATTTTGGAAAGAGAAAAGAAAGCTCTGAAAGACTAATAAATATATCTAACATAAGGTACATCCCAGTACTATAGTTTATGTTTCATTAATTTATTTTGAATGATCCTCACCAGTTGTGTTTTACTTCTGCCTCGATAAATTTTTGTAACACTGTTAAAATTCTAGAGAATTTCTACTGAGTGTTCAAAATGCTTTGTGTTTGAGACCTCAAGCCTGAAAAATACAGATTTTGTTCAGTGCTTATTTCATTTCCCTTGAAGTAGAGTAAAAAAGAAAACTGGAAGAATTAGTAACATTGGAATATAGGGCAGAGAAAACAGCCTATGTAACTCAAATGATTATGATGGGTAAATCTCTTGACTTTGCTTTTCCAGTGCTAGAAGGTTTTTTTCTTTTAAAATAGATGGAATCAAATAGCTCGAGATTTAAACAGACTGACTTCCACTTTCTTATGATTTTCTGAGGACTAAATCATGTTTGGAGCCTGACACTCCTTCTCAGACTAAATTAAATGAAGAAAACCTTCTTTGAAGATAGTGGTACAGTTCCAGTGCAAAATTGGCTCCATTGTGAGGGTAATCAGGTCAGTTAGTGGCAATATGAGAAAGATGATGGCAGTTTTACCCATGGAAGTATATATAGTTGCTTTAGTCTCTGTAGGATATCCCTCTATGCACTTCAAAAAGTGCAGTCAATAGAATAAATACCTTTGTCACATTCTGAAAATTACACTTACAAAAGGCAGTTATTAGAGGTTTGAGTTTCTAGTGTTCAGGGCATTTAAATGTGAGATATGCAGCCCTGCATACTGAGATCCAAAGGATAGACAGATAGACATAAAAAGTTTTCTCACTTGTTTTAGTGAGAGAATGTGAGATCAGGAAAAAAACAGTCCTGCTAAGATTGGAGCCAGCTTTCCCTTGATCTTTCCAGTAATTTTGTTTGAATGATGTTTATTAGCATTCTTTAATGTGAGAAGAGTTGTAGTCTTGCATTTAAATTGTGTACCTCAGCATTAAGTGTTTCAGATGGATTTCTCAATATTCCTTGTGCTGTGTGAACAGGGTAATTGCCCTGCTTCCTCATCTGAAAAAATCTATATACTTCCAATTTGTCACCATTAAAAATGCAGTTATCACTAGAAAAGTATTTGATATTGTATTTTCTGTCAGGGTCTCTTTTCTACCTAAGCTCTGCACAGTGCAGGAATAGGTTTGGGTGAGTAGAAACAACAGTATCATCCTTAAAACTGAATTGTCTAGTTCCTATCCCAGTAGCATGTGGTCCAGCTGCAGAAAACCTAGTAAGCTGGAGTCTGTCCAAAGCAATGTAGAAATATTCAGAATATCTGTGGTGGAATTAGTCTAGGTGAGTTACTGGAAGCAGTAAAATTTAGCAGGCTTTGCTGCAGGAAATACAGATGCACGAACTGCAATCTTTTACCTTGGATGTTGCTCTGAATGTGCACGACAAGGCACACTTGTTCACCTGGTGTCAAACAAGCTCCATCTCATCTGGTTTCCACTGCATCCTTGTCCTTGACAGCATTACACTAATTGCCTATTCGGAACTCTACTCGTGGTTACACCTGTGATGTTTGCATATAAATGCCAAGAACTTATGATGTTTAGCAGTAGTGAGAAAATGTTTACAAAGATATTCTTAAAGTATCATTTTAAGGGAATTAATGTGAAATTGTGAACTGCAAATTGCAAGCAAATATGATTCAATGAACCAGAAACAAATTAGTTGCCACTTAAAAATGTCATTAACACATGCAGAAATGCCTGATTTACTAACAACTTCAGGCAGAAAGTAATACTATGCTTAAACAAAAACTAACTTTGAACAGCACTGTCCCAATACATACAGGAAATATTGTTTGATTTCATAAATTCTAGCAGACTTAATATGTTCATATTTTACACCGAGAAACAGGGAGAATACAGATTTTCTTCAGTCTCTCAAAGTGGCAGCCTGCCCTGGAGAGGGATGACCACTATGTACACGCTACTTTGGAAATCTATTGAAACAAATTGGATTCTCCTTACATGGGAGTGCAATGCCACCAGTGTAACTATGCCACTTTTTCCTCTTCCTAAAGCAATTGGCCATATTTCCATTGACTTATAGGTGCTACAGCAACAACTGGTACTGTTTTTGACCATCAGACAACATGCCTGGGGAATGCTTCTGTGCTGGTCAAAGCACGTATTTTTGTTCTTTTCCTTCTCTGCCTGGTGTATATTTGTAGAGAGAAATTTAGGTCTTTTTGTGTCATTACAATCTAAATTATTTTCTGGTTTTTTTTATAGCTCTGTGGAATGAAGGACTTCAAAAAGACATAAAAGAATGACATAAAAACTTGAGATTCTAAATTCTGTGTGTCTTGCCAAAGGTCATGTTAAGTCTGATTGAGGTTTGAGGCATATCTGTGTAAAACATATAACCCAAGCACTGCAATATCAAATGTTATAAACCCAGACATAGAAGTACACAGACTCCTGTGTTGGACTATTTCTTGGAGTTTCTATAAGAGTTCACTTGTGGTATTGAACTCAGTAAGATAATAGCAGCCATGGAAACGATGAACATCTGTACTAGCTTTTTTTTAAAAAAAATGTAGGTACCAAGGCAAAACTTATTCTGTTTTACACTGCATGCTCTATTTTCCTTCTTTGAAGTGTCAGAGAAAAACCATGGAAAAAATGAAGTGGAGGGATGAAGGCAAATGTAGGACAGAAAAGCAAAGCTATTAAATGAGTTTTGATATGAAACAAAATATTTCATCATGAAAAGAGATTAACAGCAGTTTCAAGTCACTTGAATTTGGATTACTTTGCTCTTGCATATGCCTTAAATCAAGTAGAACAGTTAGTAAACAACTTCAAGCACTTCTTTATGAGCATCAGAAGTTGTAAACTTCTGTCAGTTAATAAATGCAAATATTTGGAACAGAAACTAGTCTGCTTCTGCTGAAGTCACTAGCATAACCTCAAAGTCACTATAATGTTCAGGGTGAGGAACCTGCTCTGTAAAGTAGGCATCGTCTAGCATATCCCTGTAGTTGAAACAGAGCTGCTTCAGAAAGAGTAGAGTGTTCAAAAGCTGAAATCATAGAATAATGAAGGGATTTCTTTAGGTTATCTCATCCAATCCCTGCTCAAGTCAGGGATGGCCTAAGGCATGTATTTGCTCATGACCTTGTCCAGTCAAGTTTTGAATACCTTCAAGGAGCAACATTAATCAGCTGGGTAAGCTGTTATTGTGGCTGATCACCTACACTGTGATTTTTGTCCTAATACCTGTGTCTATCACCCATCTGTTGCTGTGCACCACCAAGGATTGTCTGACTCCACCATCCTGCTGCCTTGTTAAGCAGTATCTGCAGCTAGGTCACCATTTGCCTTCTGGAAACTGAATAAACCTGGCTCTCAGCTTCACTCTGCCTGCCATGAACTTCAGCCCACTGTCCATCTGGCTGGCCTCTGCTGAGCTCATTTTACTGTCACATCTCTGTATCCCTCCTAAAGTTTCTGTTATGCACAAAGGGCAAGGGATGTTGCTGGGTATGCTTGCAACTTCCTCTCACTGAAGGTAAGGAACAGGAGAGAAATTAACGGAGTAGTGTACCTAAAGCATCTCTTCCTGGCTGTTACTACTGCATAGTGCAAGAATTTTGCATACATCTGCAACACAGGTATTTTTATAATTTCAAAGCAAATTGTTTTAAAACTGAGTTGCAATAATTTATCTGACTGACCCAGGACAAATGAGGTTGTTAGGAAGACAAATGTTGTTTATCCAGAGAGCTCAGAGGGAGGAACAAATTTAGATCCAGCTGTGTAAAAGCATGAAATACTTACCAAGACACTTACATAATCATAATTCTGTCCTAGTTCACTTGCAAAGAAAGATCGAGTGTACTTATTTTAACTAGAGTTCACAAACACTAAAATGTCATAACCAGGCGTATAAGGTTTTGTGTGATGTCAGAACACAAAAAAGTTAAGTAAAACTTCCTTGTAATAGAAATGTTATCACAAATCTTCACACACAGATTTTGTGCATTATTTCGGTGGCTTATATCTAAAGGTGCACATAGCCATGTTGTGCATACTGAACTTTGCCTTCCATGACACTCAAAGAGCCACATGGCAAAGGCCATCAGGAATCTCTTCATATTGTTTTGCAAAACAGCTTGGTGTTTTAACCTGCCAAAACCTCAGAAGTAAACTTCAGCTTCCTCTTCACTTCCTTATTACATGCAAAATGCATCAAAAAACAGAAACTCCAAATTAAGAGGAAAAGATGCTTTTTCACTAAAGTGGTGTACTTTATCAGGCAAAAAGAGAAATAGTGCTTATAAACCCACATTCTACAAATTAGGCTTTTAGATAGCTGTTGTATTATACCTCATGTCACCAATATAGTCTAGCAACCTTAATATTAATATACATTTTGTAGGTTGCATGAAACCTTTGAAGTGATTGAAATTTATATTGAACTGATTAAATGTTTCCCCCTTTCTCCATACATTGTTTGTAAAAGGTCAATGTGTATATTAACAAATTCTCCTGGAATTCAGAAAGGTAAAAAGCAAAGTCTGCATGCAGAGAGATAAACAATCAAACACTAAATACAAATTAAACAAAGGATCTTTTTGTTCTATAAGCTGTCATATTATTGTATTTGTAAATACATTATTTTCTTTTCTCCCTTCTGGCAGTCTTGTATCTTTTCAAATTATTAACATTAGAGAAGATATGAAAGTTATAATCCAAGGGTAATTAAAACCAAGTTGTAAAATTCTGAGCTGCTGAAACAAGATATTTCAAAGTCTGTTATGGGACAGAACAGTTAATATTTGAAAATCAGCTTGATGATACAGCTAAGTAGATATTGGTTAATGTTTCAGAAGTTCTGGATACAAAAAGAGATTCAAGTACTGTGATGCACATGCCTTCACAGGACCTATACTGAGACTCACAAGCACATGCCAAGGGCCAGGTGCCTAAATAGGCCAACAGCTTGTGCCACACAGCAGGAGCTTGCTGAAATTCTGCCTTACCTGAGTTTCAGTACCGAGGAAATGCATTTGGGCTGGGCTGTCTTGGATCATCCCTGGCTCCTTTAGTGCAAACCAAAGTGATATTATTCTTGGCATGTAAGAGATTCATTGGAACCCAGCTTAAGGTCTGTGCACTCCTTGTTACTGTGTGTTCTAGGCACATCCGCTGTGTTGCAGAAGAGCACCAGTACAGACAGGGTAGGCAGAAGTGGTGGTTTTCCTGTCTTTTGGTAAGTCTGAACAGTTATGCAGTTGGGGACACGAGATTCAAAGGGCAGTATAAGAAGACATGCATGAGGGAGCATGCCTTTTTTGTTAATGTTAGGGTGCATAATGGGGAAAAGACTGGAGCCACTTCAAAGCCCTTGCTCCTAAGGATATATTATGCATTTTAAACCAAGCAGTTACTGACCAAAGTCTCCATACACTCGTGAGAACAGTTTGGTAATCACATAATTCTTTTGGGGGCAGTGGGAGTACCCTAGCCTTACTTGTCTGGCGACAAGTCTCTGATATCTAGAAAGCTCAGGTGTCCTGCTCCCTAGAGGAAAGTTCTGGGCTGGGATATCATGTTGGCAGCACTTTTTTTCCCTCTTACATCCATGTATTTAATGCGGTCAGCTGAAACTTAGCAGTTCTACCAGGCTGGGATACCTGGCCTGTGAAGCCCAAACAAGCCTGCATGTGAAAGAGGGAGCACATCTGTCAGCAAATGGAAAACCAAAGGTATGGACCATAAACATTAACAAAACCTGAAGTATTCAGACTTTTCCTATGGTATAATGTTAGTAGTTTGCATTTTTCACATAGTTGCTTCCATACCAGTGAATTTTCACTCAGTACTTAATATGATGAGGATTTTTTAGTTACAAACAATGCAGCTGCTTTCTTTCATCCTTAGGAATATGAAGAATAATGTTAGGAATACTATTCTCCAATTGTGAAAAAGTGTTGGGGAAATACATGCTGCAAACTGAGTTGGAAACCTACTATGTTTCAAGTAGTATATTAAATTTGAATAAGATAAGTGTATTAAATTCATATAGGCTCACTCCTTGTTTCTTTGTCTCAGTAGGGGTAACAGGGATGATAAAAATATTAGCAAATCAACAGTGTTACCAGAACCCTTTTCTTCTAACAATGAATGTTTAAGTGTCATCTGGGGTTGTTCCAGCTATGATGCACAACCAAATGCCATTCCTTTCCATTTATTGCCAGAACAGTAGAGCTAAGAAGCAGGAAAAGATAACCAAGAGCATTTGGCTGTTCGGAGTTTCTAACACCAGACTGAAAATTCAGCTAACTCCCCAGATGTCATGGTTATACATTTACTTCCCCTTAGCTCCATTCTGACAATTCTGGTTGGTTTCAGCAAGACCTGGAAGCTGACACCATTGATGTGGGTGAAACAGTGCTATATTCTAACCATGTAAGTAAAAGAATTGCAAATTAAAATAGGACAAGTGAGAAGAGCATCATGAGCATCAGAATCACTCATATCAGTTACAACTTATCTTTCCAGTCACAGTAGTTCTGCCATTTTTGTCACATGCCATGTTTGTGCTTATTTTGCAAAGTCAACCACCCCTTCATGTTTGTATTTTTGCTAGGCTACTAATCAGTGTTTTGTATTGCAGGAATTGATTAATTTCTGGGCTTTACTTATTCATTTATTTTTAAGAGCATTTTTATGGGCAGATCTTCTTAATGATGATGAAGAAACTTATTCAAGACCCATGGAATATTGAAAGGACGTTTCTTCCATTTACAAAAGTCTGCCAAAATACACAGTGTTTTTATTGTTCAGGTTGCTGATGGCTGGCACATCACTCCTGACCACTCTGCTCCTCCTTCTTAGGATTCTTCTGTCCCTCACCTCATTAATAATCCATAGATACTATTGATTTTTACTTGTCCTGTCCTGTTTTAGACTATGAGTTTTAAACAATGAGAAACATGACACTTCTATTTGTTCATAGTCTGGATTTACATTGTTTGATTATTTCAACATTTTATTATCACTTATGAAATCTGCAAAGAAATTTTCTTTGTTTTCCATCTCCTCTTATCTCATTCTGATTAATGTTTAAATTCCTGCCTCTCATTTTCTAGCAATGGCTATAATTCTTCCTCTTTTTTCTCGTGAAAGAGAGTACAAAACTGGTCTGCTACTGCTAGAGAAGGTGGAGAAAATTCTGTATAAATTGAAATGTAAAAAAGCTGGCATTAAAAATGTACTTCACTGCAACCTCTCTTCAGTCATGCATCATGACATTTCAGTTTGCAATAGCTCAGAATATTTGGATGAGCTAAAGTGAGCTGAAATGGTGAAAATGAGTAGTTGCATCTTGCTTGCAGTGAAAATATGATGACAATCATCTTACAGTCTTCCTCAGCAACATGGCTAATTAATTTTTATACTTTTTGAATACAATAGTTTATCCAAAATAAAAATCAAGATAAACAAAGGTAACAGTTCTTAAGTTTCTTTTTTTGTTCTTTTTGTTAAAAAGGAACATTTAGAAATGTTGAAGAAAATTGATGAAAATCATGAAGTCAATGTCAATGCTCTAAGTATTATTCTGCAGTTAATTAAAATAATTTTATTCTTCAGTTTCTTAAATGAAGATGTTTGCATAGGGATTTAACATACACTAAAGATGAGAGCTGAATTTACACCCTTGATGTGTTTGCCTTAGTGTTTTGAGTATTTAACATTCTGTCTGTAAAATAGAAACAAGTGACTAACCAATAGTAGGATATCTAGTGTAAGACTTTATTTTTTGAATTAGGAATAGCACTTACTAGGAGATTATTTGATGTAGAGTTAAGGAGAAAATTCTTGTTAGCTTCAGATTTCAGTGGGATCATAGAGGAAAATAAATCAATTTGTCCTTAAGCCCAAACTTGTAAGATGTAGGACATTGGTCATAGCATTTATCTTGTGTTCATTAATACACATTTTTCAGTAGTTAAGGATGTTAATATGGGACCATACCAAAAGGCAATTTAACCAATTATCCTGCCATTGAGAATAACCAGAAGAAGATGCCCAGCAAAACTTGTATGAAGTGTGAAAGCAGAAATAACATCAATATTTCCCCTAATGATATCTCAGATTCTAAACTTTTTTAGATCTAGACAAATGTAATTCCTGAGCAATTTCTGACCCTTGGTGGTTTTCCCTCATGAATCTCTCTAGTCTTTCACTGAAAATATTTAACTTGTGTAAATGTATAAAAGGATACTCTCCTTCGTTCAGATTCTAAAGCTAAATAAATATAAAACAATTGAAGAGGTCAAGGTTTTCATAAACACAGGAAGAGCAGAAATATAAAACTCAATATATGGACCTTTTTCTATTCTTTCATTTCGTATTATCTGCTAGGAAAATCTGGAGTACATGTTTCTTTGGATTTATTGGAATCCATGAAAACCAGAAACTAAAGAAAAGTTGTGTTGTTTATATCATACTGGAGAATTTGGAGAGACTTGGTAATGTTTCCATTGTTCAGGGTGTCTTGACATTTGCAGTAAAACAAAATCCAAGTCAGATATTTTTTAAAGATAGTTTTAAAATTATGATTTTTACTTGCAACCAGTTTGAATCAGAAAGTTTCTAACATATGGCAGAGAGAAAATATGAAACCATATGCACCCAGTACTGGGACTGTGTTCCTGAGAAAACAATTTGCTATTTTTATGTCGGCCAGCAGGTGTCAATACCCCAAAGTGAAGAAGCTGCCCAGCAGCCAGATACAGTCAGAAAGAGGCTGGAACAGGGATGATAAGTATTTTGGATGTGTCACTTTGAAAGTTGACTTTGTAAAGTGCTTTGTCACCACCGGGAAGGAAACCATCTTCTGAGGGGAAAGAGGAGAGGGAAATTAAGCAACCTTTCTGTTCCCACAGTAGGTACCTCTCAGTTACTTTTCCTGTGGATGCTAGCAGTAGTGTTTTTATTCTTCACCCTCAGAACTGCAAAGCTTTGTGGTCTCTGACTTCAGTCTTCATGCCACTCTGTGCTCCCTATCCATTCTGGACAAATCCAGAGACAAACAGTGGAAAAACATCTAAAAGTGGGATACTTGGCTGTTTTGATCAGTGCAATGGACTTCAATCAAAGCTGTCAAAGTGCTATTGCATCCTATCTCTTTTTCTCCTAAAAGTGCTATTCTAATCCACACTGTTGGATGCTTTTATGTGATATCCGTTAGTTGCTAAAATAAAAAATCTTAAGTGAAATTTGTTTTCAACAAAAATTTCAACATTTAAGCAAACGCTCTCATTTTTTACACATTTTAGGCCTTTGTGAAATAGAATCTTGTAATATTTTGTGTAGTTACATGATGTCCTCCTAGATTCGGCTTTGAAATCTTTTTGGTTAGTAGTAAAAACATCCCTCTTTCCATATTACTATAGATTAGACATAATGAACACAGATTGGATAGCTCTTAGAAAAGATATGTGATTCCTTGATATATTTCAGACTTTTTTTCCTGATTTCCACAGTGGTATTGCCTACAAGATTTATATTGATGTTTTAAATACTGCATAACCCTAATAATTAAATAGTCATATCCATTACATTGTTTCACTTTTTTTTTTTTTTTTTTTTTTTTTTGGCATAGCTTATTGAGGTAGAACATTTTGCTTTGGAGGTTTTCTGGTCTATGACAGCAAGCAAAGACTTGTCAAAAGCTGATGCAATTCAGGAAAATATAAAATTTATCATATTACTCTCACAGTACTGGTGTCTATCTACCACTCATGAAGAAATCCTGTCTGAAATAAAATGTTTTGGGCTATAGAAATTCTGGCCTTAACTTTCTACCAGCTGCTGTTTTACAGTGAGCTGGTAAGAGCGAGGAATTTACATACTCCATTTTCAATTTAATCAGACGCTGTCAGTCAGCATCACATGTTAGATAATATTTCCATCAGAAGGAACTTAAACAACAACCTGAAAGATTAAAAACCTCTTCCTCTTGAAGATAGTAATCTTAGTGGATTTTAACAGATTGCTTTAGCAGATGGAGATTCACTATAGTAAATTACATTAACACACTCTCAGACAGAGATGTCACATTTGCCACAGTAATTTACATTAATATGATTTGAGACAGATTTGATTCCTCAAAAAGAATTAGAAATAACATTTTATCAATTAATTTTGTTTTGACACTCCTTCAGATAATTGTCAGTCTGGTGTGGGACCCTTTTTTATCAATGGATGCCATGATGAATAGGACAGAAATAGTGTTTCACTGTAGCCATTTATAAACTATGTGATATACATGATCCTGTATGGTACCAAACCAACACCATGTACCAATAACTAAAGAAAATGAAGTCCTTTTTTTGGTACAGAGTTACTCTTGACTCAGTGACTCATATTGGTTTGACTTCTGGACAAGATATCTTGACTCAGTGACTCATATTAATTTGACTTCTGGACAAGATATCTGCTCTTTGCATGCCTATATAGCTTTCTACAACTGCTTTCAGGAGATCTTACCTTAAAAGATTGATGAAGAACATTTTGAAAAGAAATTTAACCATCTCTACTGTGTGTTGGCATCTTCAGGCAGAAGGTTGTGTGGATACAACTTAACTGTCATCCAGTATAGTGCAGGGGATGTGGGACATGTTTATATGACAACTGCTCTACTGTGTGAAAGAAAGTATGTCTGCATCTCTGTGGACCATCTGAAATCATTAATTGTCCCAAGGTCTTTCATCTAGTCCTAAAAGCAGGACAGTGCCACAATGCCTCCGGTGGGGGCACCGGGTGTCCGCTTGCAGTTCCAGGGGTTTGCCGGCTGCTTCGGGGGTGTGAGAGGGCTGGCGAAGGTCCAGCAGGGTTTCACCTAGTCCACCGATGATACAGGCGCGACGCAGAAGGAAAGACAAGTGGAGGGGCTTTCCCAGATGTTTATTCGGGCACCAGAATCATGCCAGGGAAGCACTAGCATGGTGTGTTACGGTTACATTTATACCAACATGAGGGGGTGGGGGAGGATACAAACATCCTATGAGGTAAGGGATGTGGGGTTTGAATTTGGCAGGCTTTGTATAGGATTGCGAAATACAGAGCCCTCCAGTGGGGGAAACCATATACCGAGGGGGAGGGAGGGGACAGCAGTGCCTGGCCGTGAGAGAAACAGAAATCTGGCCAACATCACACCGCAACAGGACAGAACACTCAAAATCTATAAGCAACAAACAAGCCTGATAAAGCTGCCCTGGGAGAAAATAAAAAGCAGCTGTCTGGAGTTTTACAGTGCTACTTTCAAGACCTGCTCCTCAAATTACTGGATGTCTGAGTAACACCAGCAAGAGATTCCACAGCTCCTGCTATGGAGCTTCAAAGGTATTCTTATAGTCAGAGGCTTAGAGGCCAGCTTTGGAGAAAATGCTTGAGGGATATTTCAGGAGAGTAACTTGAGGCTGTGGTGAGACCGTTTCAAGTGATTCTCTCTGTGACTTGTCTCAAAATAGATCTCAGCTGTGGCAGTGAGCTTGGGGAAATCCCCTAACTGCCACGTTTTAGCCCTGTCAGTCAAAGATTCTGTTCCACCTCTGTTATTTTAATATTCATAAGATTGTTTTACAATTCAGCAGTTGCTGGAAACTTCTACCTTTCTTAATTTGCATTAATTGGTTAATGCAAATATGTTCCTCCTCTGTCCAGAATCCATCAGAGAACTGTCATCGCCCATCACTCTGTGATTTGAAGAGATCCCTGGACCTCTCCTCTGTGACCACCCCTTACCTTTCCCCTTAAAACTCCATGTAAACACCCCCCCTCCCCCCACCATGTCTTTCTTGTAGCTAGCATCCTCTGAGTATAAATCTGGGTGCTGCTACTAGAGAGTCCATTCTCTCTTCTGCTCTGCTCCAATACTGCAGAATTGTTACCTAGGTACATAGACAGACAAAGAAAAACTGCTCTTCTGCAGCCATATATCTGACCAAGGCGCTGGATAATTGCCCCGCAGACTCCCAGGCAGTCCTGCAGTCGAAAAAATGTTACTCAGCAATGACCAGAAAAGTCTGGGAGACGTTTCTTTAGACTGTGAATACTTAAAGTCTTAAATCCAGGCCTGCTTAGAGCAACTAAAAATGCTCACATTTCCTCAACTAGGCAGTTCTGTATCAATTAAAATCTTATATACAACTTCTCCACGTATATTTTAGAGAAGTGCTTGCTCTATATTGAGAGATACTGAATGAGATAATGGTTGATTGGAAAGAAGTGTTTTAATGCAGGACTTTATGAAAGTCCTAATGCCTCTCCAAAACCCTTCAAAAAGGCTGTGAGTGGTGTCACACAGTGAGATTTGTTTGTTCTGTTGGGGTTTTTTTGTCCATTTGCGCTTGAACTCTTAAATTTGGAAACTATAATGCTACTCAGTTGTAAATCAGAATAAGTTAGGATTAAGATTGTTTTTTAATTATTCAGTATGTAGTGTTGGGTTGCGACTAGTTTTATCATGTTTCAGGTTTGCAGTGTCTGTGAATGACACTGCAGTTTGTGGCTTCCCCAGGGAATGGGGTTTATGGTCAGTTCATCACATGTTTTTCTGCTGCTACTCAGGGAGAAGAGTCCTTGCCCTGCTCCAGTGGGGGGTCCCTTCCATGGGAGATAGTTCTCCATGAACTTCTCCAGTGTGACTCCATCCCACAGGAAATAGTTCCCTACAAGCTGCTGCATGGGGCTTGGCCACTGACTGGGGTTAAAACACAACATGTTTGGACAATAGCACCACCTTTATCTTATCACACGTTCCCATCAGGTGGCTTAATTTATAGTCCAGGTTCCGGGAATCCACAGACGCATATTTGGGGGCAGGAGTGAGTGTGTGTGGGGAGGGGGGCTTCTGTGGTCACAGATGCCATCAGTCCCATAACTTGGCGTGATACCAGTGATACGAGTGTGAGCAGTTGCCATTCCACCCAGTTTACCACAGCGGGAGCCCTTGTCTGGAGCCAGTGCCACCCTGCTGATCCATTCTGCAAAGTTCTTCTGTGGTTTTACCAATGTTTGAGACAGGCAACTATGATTTTTAAATCCTTACACTTATTGAATTAAAAATTACTAGAAAAAATTACAGTAGATTTTGGTTAAGGCATGGTATATACGCACTTTCAATTATTTTTCTCATTTTAGGAATGAATGAGACAGATGTCCTGAGGACCAAGGGGTCTTATCACCATACACAGGGAAGCCTATCAAGATTTTATGAGCTATCTTAATTCTATAATTTCCTTATTTTAGAGTCTTTTAAAGTACTTTTTTATTCTCAGTTTTACTTCTGAAGGGAGTAGAGTTTCTATTTACAAGCCATTTAATGAACTATCTGAAAGAAATAGAATAGAAGTGAATGTTTGCCAGCCTAATTTCACATCAATTTAGGATGATCGGGATATGTTCCTTGTTTAGTGTTGTAGTTTTGACTGTCTGCATCATCCATGGAGATTTAGGTCACTTAAATCTGACATTTGATCTAATAATCCTTTAGGAATATAGGTCAGCTGCAGCACTGATCTTGTATTGTAAAGAAAAAACAGATCTTTGTGGTATTGGATATAAGCCACTTTAATGCATTGCTTTTTTCTTTTTTAAATATATGAAAATAGATTTTACTCTTACACACAAAACCGAAGTCCTTCTAAGCATTTTAGCTGGATACTCTATTTCTACTAACTGGTCTGTTGCGATGTGCTGTTGGCCAGATTTTGGTTTTTCCTCATGGCCAGGCACTAGTGTCTAGCCCTCCCCCGCCTTAGTATCTGTTATCCCCCCCAGAGGGCTCTGTATTTCACAATCCTATACAAAGCCTGCCAAATTCAAACCCCTATCTCATAGGATGTTTGTATCCTCCCCCTGCCCCCTCATGTTGGTATATATGTAACTGTAACACATGGTGCCAGTGCTTCCCTAGTATGATCCTGGTGCCCAAATAAACATCTGGGAAAGCCCCTCCACTTGTCTCTCCTTCTGCGTCACGCCTGTATCATCGGTGGACTAGGTCAACCCCTGCTGGACCTTCGCCAGCCCTCTCACACCCCCGAAGCAGCCAGCAAGCCCCTGGAACCACGAGTGGATTTGGTGCTCCCTCTGAACCCCAGAGCTGCCACGCGTTGGGGCCGTCTGGCCCGCCTGGGCCACCGGGGCCGCTGTGCGTGGAGCTGCCCAGCCTGTGGGTCTCCCCCGCCCCGCCGGGAGCTGCAGCACCGCTGTGGGGCGACTCCACTCCACTGTGGGCTGCATGTGGGGCGGCCCTGGCTTCCACTGAGCAGGCCACTGGTGCTGCCACGCACGCGACACCGTGTGGCTCCTGCCGCCGCCCTGGAATGCCT
Source organism: Pomatostomus ruficeps (assembly GCA_013400735.1). Lineage (NCBI taxonomy): Eukaryota > Metazoa > Chordata > Aves > Passeriformes > Timaliidae > Pomatostomus > Pomatostomus ruficeps. The sequence continues at coordinate 20,678 of VYZT01047637.1, forward strand.
GCGGTCTCTTGGAAGCTGCTTTAGACAGAGGAAGTACCCTGCTGGAATTTTTACTTTTTTGGGCTATTCCTGCTACTGGTGAGAGCTGACGCGGTGTGAATTCAATTCCTGGAGAGCTCAGCACACAGTGTGAGCGACTCCTGGACCCCTGCATTGGAGGGTGGGTCCAAAGGGGGGAAAAACGCCCAGGTTTTTTCTTTTGTTTTGCCTTTTTTCACTTCAGAGGGGAAAGAGACAGAGTTATGGGAATTAGCCCTTTTCAAGCTCAGCGTGAGGTCCCCATCCCCAGTTCTACCTCTCTTCTCGCCCCCTCCTGCTCTTATCCCTCATCCCGCTGATAGGATCAGCTCATGGGGCGCAAACTGCTGACCGGCACAGAGTTGCTACTGTCTCTCCGTTCTCCTGAGACTGTTTCTTACCCCTTTCAGCTTGGAACTGATCACTCCGGGCTGAACTCCCCCCTGAATCCTCTCTCTGTCCCCTCTACCCCAGTTCTATCCAGAGAAGCCCCCACCCCTGTGCCCCTGCTTCCATTGTGGGAAGCTGGGACACTGGGCAAAGGGGTGCGGGGAACCCCCAGCAGTAACCTTGGTGTCCAAGCCTCTCATTCCAGGCTCAGGCCCCTCGAGGCAGGGATGCTGCTGCAGCCACCACCCGGGCTCCCAAACCAAAACCTCAAGAAACTAAGAAACGCATGAAACCTCCATGTGCTGACAGGAATGAAGCTGCCACTCCATCGCACAAGGACAATTTACCAGACTTGACCCCACAGCTAGACTGGGCAAAGGAAGAAGACCTTGTCCAGGCAGCTGTCCAGTTTAACATATGGAAGAGATGAAAACGCCGTCATCTCTTTTTAATAAATAAAAATGGAGGAGATGTTGTGGTGTGCTGTTGGCCAGGTTTTGGTTTTTCCTTATGGCCAGGTGCTGCTGTCTCCCCACTCCC
>VYZT01047641.1:0-14403 GCA_013400735.1 Pomatostomus ruficeps
AAAACTGAATCTTAAAGCATCACTGCCACCTGCTGTCCCTGTCCTTCCTCTGCTGGTTTCGAGGTGCAGGGGGATGGAGGACGCGGAGCTGCGGCTGCCCCGCGGTTCGTGGATCATCGCCGGGCAAACCCGCTCCTCCCGCTGCCCTCCCTGCGCCCGCCCCGCTCCCGGAGAGCATTCCCTGGAGAGAAATCCAGGGAAAAGCCGCTGTCCTTCCCCTCTCTGCAGTGCTGAGCGACAGGATTGTCTGGGCTAATAGATCGTGGAATCACTAAGTTTGGAAAAGGCCTCCAAGATCATCAAATCCACTCATTCCCAGCTCTGCCGCCTGTCCCCAAGTGCCACATTTACACATTTACACGGCTTTTAAATCCCTCCAGGAAGGGAGAGTCCCCCACTCTCCCAGTGCTGCTGTCCCCTCTCCTCCTCTGGAGCCAGTTTTTGGCAGGGCACAACGCCCTGGAATGCCCTGGTGGCCTCCAGACACACGGACACCCCCGGGAGTGTTCAGCGCTGGGAAATGTTGGGAAATAGATCTGATAACGCAGGGAATGCTGTCAGCTCCCCCATGTCTCACAGAGATCTCCTGCAGAGAAATCAGGGATTTCTGAAGGATTTATAGGGACCTCAGATACCAAATTTCCAGCCCATAAGTTTAGATAATTTATGTCACAAGTGGGGTGTCTCGCTGTGAGTACTGCTGTTTGAAGATAAACTGCAAAGCAAATTTTGGGGTTTTTTGGTGCTTTGTCCTTATTTTGAACTAGGGAAATGCAGCTTTTTTTTTCCACTTGGACAAAGCCCACGGAGCGTGCAAACTTTGGAGAGAACCCTCATGGTCTGTGCAGTGCTCTGAACACGATGATGAAGTTTTTCCAGCAGAGCTCAGCAGTTAACTCCCAATAAAACAAAAAAAATAGTGGGAAATGCAGCTCTAATTGCAATTCTTCCCAATTCCAGCAAATGTTTGTTTGGGAGACGGTTTTGGATTGGAACACAGTTCCAGGTGGGCGTTGTGCAAAGTGAGAGGAACTGATGATGAACACAAGGTTGAGCTCTTGCTCTGGGTACCTCAGGTCACATTTTCCTACCACTGGATCATCCAAGGGGATTATTTTCCCATATTCCGCTTCTTGTAACTGTGAAAAAGCCGTGACAGCAGAGTTATTGCTGGGCTTTGGGGATCTTGTCATGGGCTGTACCCCTGGGAGTGCCTGGTCTCATGGGATACTCCCAACTCTGGTATCTGTCAGATTTTGGGGAATTTTCCATTAACTCCTGGCTGAGTGCTGGATCAAGCCCAAGGAAAAAGAGCCCGAGGAACACTGGTGTGGCTGCACACTGAACTCGAGGAGAGGAATAAAAGCACTTTTCAGTCGGGTTACCCTCGTGATCCACACGGCAGCGTTCCCGGCGCTGGAACGGGGAGCACGGAAAGCATCCAGCCAGGAGCTGGAGCAGCCACGGTGTTCCCAGCTGGGAATTTCTGTGCCAGGCTTCTCACTCAGGCAGCCTGAGCGTGTCCAGCTTGTCCCAGTGCCATAGAAATCTGGAAAATTTGCAGGATTCAGGCAAATTGGGGCATTAATATTTATGTGCTCCTCCTGTCGCAGTTAAAGCGGAGAGGGGGCAGAGCTGGGGTCTTCCCTGCACGGTGGTCAGGGAATCTTGTGGGCATTTTTTAAAGTTTTTCCACAGCCCTTCATTTGTTTAAACTTCACTGAATAGATACCTTGAATGGCTAAAACATGATTTAAAAAAAAAATCCAGCTGAGCAGTTAATAATCTTTTCTCTTTTTCCTTCCTTGTGAAAAGCGAGGTTTGAATTCAGCCTTGGGGCAGGAAGAGTTTTGCTGTCCCCAGCTGGGCTGCTGCAGGAAAAATGAACATCTCACAGGAAAAGAGCTTTGCTAAAGTGGGATTGAATGGGAAAAATAATGGGAAAAATAATGGGAAAAATAAATCCTGGAATGGTTTGGGTTGGGAGGGATCTTAAATCCCACCCAGTGCCACTCCAGGGACAACTTCCACTGTCCCAGGGGGCTCCAGCCTGGCCTTGGGCACTGCCAGGGATCCAGGGGCAGCCACAGCTGCTCTGGGAATTCCATCCCAGAGCCTCCCCGCCCTCACAGGGAAGCATTTTTCCATCATCTCCAATCTCCCCCTGCCCTCTGTGATAGCGCCGAGGCAGAAATCCCTGCTGAAGGCACCGTGAGCAGAGGCAGGCAGGACAGGAGCCTCGGGGCAGATGTTGGTGGTCACTCAGAGTCCTGCTGGCACACGGGACACCCGCGGGCGGCTCTGGGTGACACCAGCGGGGTGATGCTGAGGTGCCAGCGCTGTCCCCAAAGCCCTGTGGCGGCAGAGGTGTGACACGCAGCGTGTTTGTGTGTTTCCCCGCAGCTTCGACGTGGAGAATGGCCCGTCCCCCGGCCGCAGCCCGCTGGACCCGCAGGCCGGCTCCTCCTCGGGGCTCGTCCTGCACACGACATTCCCGGGCCACAGCCAGCGGCGGGAGTCCTTCCTCTACCGCTCCGACAGCGACTATGACCTCTCACCAAAGACCATGTCCAGGAACTCCTCCCTCCCCAGCGAACAGTAAGCACCAACCCAGCTCCTGGTTCACCCGCACCGGGAGCTCCCGTGCTCAGCTCACGGGTGGCACCCGCTCATTTCATCGCTGTGACACACAAAACAGGTGCCGAGGCAGATCCCACATCGTCCCCCCTCCCATCCTTCAAATATTCCCCTTTTCTCCACGATTTAGCTGGGCTAACACCTGTCCCGTATGGATCATGGCATCACTAAGTTTGGAAAAGATCTCCAAGATCATCAAACCCACCCATTCCCAGCACTGCCCCATGTCCCCAAGTGCCACATTTACACATTTACACGGCTTTTAAATCCCTCCAGGGATGGAGAGTCCCCCACTCTCCCAGTGCTGCTGTCCCCTCTCCTCCTCTGGAGCCAGTTTTTGGCTGGACACAACTCCCTGGAATGCCCTGGTGGCCTCCAGACACCCCCGGGAGGGTCCAGCGCTGGGAAATGTTGGTGACAGATCTGCTAACGCAGGCTGGAGGCCGTATCCTGGGATAACGGAGAAGTTGTGCTGTGCTTTTATTTACAACATTCCCGTTGTCCATCCTGGTTTGTGGGATGTTCCCTAGAATTGAGTGGAAAATGAGCCCTGAGCTCAAGAGGATCGATACCCACTGAGCCTGCAGCTCAAACGAATGTCCTGGGTCACCAGCCCTTTATTTTGAAGTTTTGAAGTTTTAGTTTAAAGTTTTAAAGTGACCATTAAGCTGTAAAAAAAAAAAAAAAAAAAAAAAAAAGGGGTCAGAAACCCTGACAACATAAAAACATNGGCTCGTAAAAAGGGCTTGAACGGTTGCGAAAGTTCTGTCACGAAATGGAAATCTGAGCGTTAGCCAGAGCCGCGAGAGCTCGGCAAGAAAATCTCCCAGCTCTGAGCTAAAACGGAGTAAATATTTATTGAAGGAGCCGCTCCGGATTATGCAAATCGCGTTGGGTGTAAGCGGTGGGTTGTAGCAATTCCCAGCAGCGTGCTGGGGCGGGGGAATCCCATAATTTCCCCCAAATTCCTGGCTGTCAGCAGGGTGACACTGGATGGGATTTAAACTCCCTCCCAACCCAAATCCTTCAATGATTCCATACCCTGCCATCTCTCAGCTAGGTAAATCACACAACATTTTCCATGCACGCACAAGGATCATATATAACACTAAAACAAAAAAAATTCCCTGTTATTACTGGCGATGGCGTGTTTTACTCAGAACTTCTGCTCAAACCTTCCATGATGAAAACAGCCGGACAAAACCCGGCATCTGAGCAAGATTAAAGACTGCGACAGAGATCAACAAAAGCCAGGAAATTCAAAGGTGACCTTTCCGTGCGCCGCCACGGTTGGGTTTTTTCCACCGCGGTGCGAGCGCGAGCTTTAACTTTTGAATTTCCTGGCTTTTATTGCCTGGCATTCCCAGTCCGAACGCTCGCTCCAGCCGCTTGTTTTGGATATATGTGGTGACCTTTCCATTAGAAACAAGTTTTTATGTGTTGTTAACTAAATGCTGCGTGCTTCATTCGTGAGGAAAACCCTCCTCAGGGAAACGCTCATTCCCTGAGGTGAATTTCGCTCTGTTTGAAGGTAAATTTATACAGAAACTTACACATTTTCTCTGTTTTTCCTTAGGCACGGCGACGACCTGATTGTCACACCTTTCGCCCAGGTGAGTTGGTGGCGCATTGGCCTCTAAAATAGTTTTTATAAATCACTAAAGCGGAGAAGGTGACGCCTGCGGTTTTTGTCTCCCTCAGGTGCTGGCCAGCCTAAGAAGCGTGAGGAACAACTTCACGCTGCTTACCAATTTGCACGGCACCTCCAACAAGTAAGCTTGGCTTTTTAATCTCCTTTTGAACACAAGAGGAGCCGGCGGGGGCCGAGCAGGGGCCGAGGAGCCGCGGCCGCGGTGCCTCAGGCTCCGCCATGGCCTCACGCGGTGCGCGCGCCACGCCAGGGGGCGCCATCTCCTCTCCCCTCACGGCGTCCGTGCCCTCAGAGACTCATCGCCTCATCCACTTACGGCCTCTATCCCCTCAGCTCCTCAATTGCCTCATTCCCTCACGGCGTCCGTGCCCTCAGAGACTCATTCCCTCATCCCTCATTCCCTCATTCCTCATCCTCTCACCCATAAGCCCCTCATTCCCTCAGCCCCTGACGGTGTCCATCCCCTCAGCCCCTCATTCCCTCATCCCCTTACAGCGTCCATCCCCTCAGCTCCTCAATTCCCTCATCCCCTCACGGCGTCCATCCCCTCAGCCCCTGACGGTATCCATGCCCTCAGCTCCTCATTCCATCATCCTTATTCCCTCATCCCTCATCCCCTCATTCCTCATCCTCTCACCCATAAGCCCCTCATTCCCTCATCCCCTGACAGTGTCCATCCCCTCAGCCCCTCAATTCCTTCATCCTCTCACAATGTCCATGTCCTCATCCCTTGACGGTGTCCATCCCCTCAGCCCCTCATCCCTCATCCTCTCACCCATCAGCCCTTCATTCCCTCATCCCCTTACAGCGTCCATCCCCTCATACCCTCAGCCACTCATCCCCTTGTCCCCTCATCACTTCTTCCCCTGATGGTATCCATCCCCTCAGACTCTCATCCCTCATTCCCTCATCCCCTCATCCCCTCAGCTCTCAGATCCTCCCTGAGGAGTGAGCAATGTGTTTTGGCTTTGTGCGATGTTCACTGTGAATCATGGGGCCCCGCATCACAAAAAAAAACCATGGAGGGGATGGAGAGTGAGAAGGGAACAGAGCTGGGGAAGGGTCTGGAGCACCAGGAGCGGCTGAGGAAGGTGGGTAAGGGGAGCAAAGGAGGCTCCGGGGGCCCTTCTGGCTCTGCACAACTCCCTGACAGGAGGGGCAGCCGGGGGGTCGGGCTCTGCTCCCAGGGAACAGGGACAGGAGCACAGGGAACGGCCTCAGGCTGGGCCAGGGGAGGTTTATTTGAATATCAGGAAGAGTTTCTTCACTGAAAGGGCTGTCCAGCCCTGGCCCAGCTGCCCAGGGCAGGGGCGAGTCCCCATCCCTGGCAGGATTCAAAAGCCATGTGGATGTGGCACTTGAGGACATGGGTCAGTGGTGGCCTTGGCAGTGCTGGGTTAGACTAGGTGATCTCAGAGGCCTCTGCCAACCTAAACAATTCCATGATCATCATCACGTTGCCACCTTGGCTGTCCCTGGCGTCCCACAGGTGCCCAGCTCGGAGCGGAGGCATCACCTCTGCTCCTACATGGTCCTGCCCTACATTTCCACCACCGTTTCACAGAGCAATCATAATCCCAGAACTGTTCAAGCTGGAAGGGATCCAGCAGAACCAAGTCCAGCTCTTAACTGAGCGGCCCTTTGATCCTTGTGGATCAAACCCGCAACCTTGGCGTTATCAGCACCGGGCCCTAACGAACGGAGCCCATCTCATGTGAGGTGTTCACGGCCACCGGGCAGGTGCCAAGGGGAGCACCCCAAGCGTGAGGCTCTGGGGACAAGGATTTCCCAGCAGCACAGGCAGCAGCACCCTGGAGCTTGACTCCGATTCCGAGAACTGAATCCCGCTCACCATGAGCTCCCCATCTTTATTTTACCTAAACCCCAGCATCTTATCCAGGAGTGAGGTTTTCCTCCTGTTGCTTCCCATTGTTGCAAATTTCGATGGGAAGGAACCGCCACATTCCAACATGGAGGTTAATAAAAAACCAGATGGCTTCAATAGATTCCTTTATTTTTTTAAGCTTTTTTTTTTCGGACAGCTCATTTTGGCAGTTCCTAACGAGGAATCTGAAATTGGACAGGGCCGGAAGGAAGCGAGGGCGTAACCTGTAGGACACACAGGCAACTTACAGTGTCCTTTGGAAAACATTCCCAGATTGGATTGAGGTATAAAGTCGTTTGCCCAGCCAGAGAGTAAAAGTCATTAAATTTTTAAACTGTCCTGTGCCAAACTCCTCAATCCGTGGTGGAATGTGCTCCCGGGTGCTGCAGAGCTTCCCGCCCAGCTTCCAAAGAGCTCTGCTGGGCTGCAGCCACGCTGCCAGCTCATGATTTTATCATCTGTCTCATGATATGTGATATTTTACTTAAACTTCTGCTCCGGGGATCATGAGAATCTCAGCTTTTCTTTAACCCCTCCTCTCCTCTTTTTTCCTCCTTCTCCTCCCCTCCTGGCCTGAGCGAGGAAAAAGAGGATGCTGTCCTGCATATTTGCTGGAAAATATAAATGTTAAGGCCTGGAGGGGAAGAAAAAAAAAAACCCAACAACTGGCAGTCATACTTTTTGGACTTTAACGTCAGGGTTCTTGAGGCAGTTTCCTGATTGGAAAAGAGGAGAGAGGATGATTAATGGCTTCGGAGCGCCGGGGTTTGGCAATCGCAGCCCAGGACGCGGTCGGGAAGCATCCGGAGGCTGCTCCTTGTAATGCCCCGCGGCCGGAGGGAAGGAGCGGGCAGCGGGAGCACCGCGGTGGCTGAGAGGGGACGGAGCTGTCAAACCCCAAATCCCGAATCCTGGAAAACAGGATGGGCCCGGCCAGCGCGTGAATGGGAGGATTGAGGGGAGCGGTGCCGGCTCTGGAGCGGGGAATGCCCCAGGGAAAGGGAAGAGCAGCTCATCCCTCCCCACCTCCCCAAGGCATGTCTGTGCAGCTCCGGGTGTGCGGATCCCGGGAATGTGGATCCCTCCTGAGTTCTGGGAGCTCTGCAGCCGGGCCGGGGTGTCCCTGCCGGGGAGGTTCTGTTTTTTAGAGATTTCCAGATCTGGCTTTTCAAAGGCTCGGCAGAGGCAGGTCGGGGCACATCGGGAGGGATGCAGCACGCAGCGCGTGTGTGCCCTGTGCTGAACCCTTGGGCTCCTGCCACAACAGCCTCTGAATGCCGGGCGGGGTGGGGAGGCGGGACGGAGGGCTGGAATCGCGCTCCTTCCCCGCAGACCTCACCTGGGCAGCGCGGCCTTCCCGGAGCGCTTCTGAAGAACCCCCCGGAGCTACAACTGCAGCAGCACCGAGCCGCTCCGCCTGCTTTGATTCCGGCTTCAAAGCGTAGCTGGTGGATAATGGATGGCGCAGCTCAGTGGCTGACTCCGAAATTCGAAATTCGGGGTTGGGAAGGAGTCTGGCCAAGGGAGAGTGTGGGGAAATCTGGCCTCGGTTAAAATGCATCTGAAACTTCTTAGGGAAGCAGAAGCCCAAAGTTTCATTTCCTGGTCAGCCTGAAGTGCTGCAGTCAATGCAAACTGAAATATCGTGATTTTGGTGTCAACTCTTTTTAACTCCTTGAAAAAAAACAAGTCTCTGGTGATGGTTTCGGCTTGAAAAATTAACAGTTTTGCTTGGCAAGCCTCACAGGGAACTGTGTTGACATTTGGAGAGAATCTGCACCTTTTTCCAGTCAGACCCTGCTGGCTTGACTTGAACCAGCTTTTTCAAACAGCTTTTGGCCCTTCCAAAATCCAGGAATCGCTGCTGAAATTGTTACTCTGATCCAAAAAGTCTCCTTCAGCTGTTTCAGAGCTAAACAATAGTGACTGTAGCATCTCGTCCCTCCTTCAGGAGCAATTCCAGCATTAACTGCAGGGTTACAGACACATTTCTGACCTCACCTATGGCATTGCCTTGCAGCGTTTGGCATCACTCCAGGGTCCATCCCAGACTCTCATTTATAGGAAAAACTTTATGGGAAAAGGCCCTGAGCATGGGGGAGCCACCAGAGCCTGGCCCTTGCTGCCTTCGGGAATATTTTGAGCAGAAAGGTGCAAAGGTGGCACATTTCTCCTCATTTCTCCTCATTTCCAGCTCGTGGAGCAGGCGGGGAGAAGCCATCCCTGGCTTTTCCTACCACATCTGGCAGTGCTGCTCAGCAAATCGTTGTGAAGTGTTTTGGGTTTCTTTGGGAGAACGAGAAAGGATTTTTAAGGGAGGATTTTTGGAGGGAGCTGGCTGGGTTTGGGATGATAAAATCCTACTTATTGACAGAGAATTCTTTTTCCCTCCTAGGAGACTGCGAGCCACGAGTCAGCCGCCTGTCTCCAGAGTGAACCTGCAGGGTAGGTGTGGGACGGGGGGATCGTGCTGCTCACGGCGTTCACTGCACAGCTCTGCTCCCAGCTGCTTCTCTGCCCCCTCCCCGGCGCGGTTCTGGGTTCCTCCTGCAAACCCAACAGGAGAGAACTCTCAGGCTCCGAAGATTGTTGTTTTAATGGTTTGGTTTGGGGTTTGTGCCGGTGTGTGAGCCCGGGAGATGAACACGATCTTGGTTTGATAGTCACGGCCGCAGCGGTGCTGTTCTGGTGAGTCCCTGTGAGCGCAGGCCTGGACAAGCCCCGGCCCACGAGCCCTGAACAGGCTCAGACACAGCTGGGGCTTTTTTTTCTGCGCTGTTTATTTCAGTTTGTTTCCATGTGATCTGTGTGCTCAAACCTCTGCTGGGTGAGACTTCCTTGGCTCCCTGCTCGGAGGGGGTGCCAGGGCGAGCTGGGGTGGGCAAGGATAACCCTGAGCAGCAAACTCTGATTGCTTAGGACAGGTTCAGGTGTTTAACACTGAGTTTAGCCAAGCTGAGGGTCTGTAGAACCTCGCTCAGGGTCAGAGCTGGCCCTGCTCGCACTAATTCAAAGGTTGCTCCAGAGAGAAGGAGATAAGATTTGGAGTGGTGCCCGTTTTTGCAAGGTTTAATCTCAGCCTTCCCAATAATTACACGCTTGGAGGGACTAATAAAGCTTAATTTTTACAGCGTGTGAAGCCCGGAGAGCTATCATTTCCTTTCCTGCTGTGTGTTATTTATTCTCAGGGGACACGCAGAGCCCTGGCCACTTCCAGCTCAGGTTCCTCCAAACTTGTTAATGGGAGGTGGAAACCTCTGAGGCAACAACAAAGCTGGACAGCACAACCCTAAACTCCTTCTCTTTCTGCCAGAGCCAGCAGGAAAGCAGCTCATCACCTGATTTAAAGCCGGGTCTAGCAAGGCTTTGATTTTGTGTCTGTGTGAAAAAAAGGAAAAAAAAAAAAAATCATGGAAAATTTCCTAGGCTTTCCATAGATCTGTTTCTGTGAGTTAGAGAATCTAATAACAAGGAGAGAATGCACTTCCAGGAATTTTTAGGTTCGTTTTCTTCACACTTCCCGTGGAAAAATTCGCTCTCAACTTTTTAACGCTTTGGGGGTATTTCTCTGCAGTTTTTCCAACGTGAGCTGTAGGACACTTGGTGCTTTTTAGCTGATCCAAGCTTCTCGTGCTGGGAATACAGGAAAATTCCTTTTGGGATGGAGTGTTTGACAGACAGAACTGTGGAGCGAGTTTTGTGTTACCTTGGAAAAGTTGGATTTGTGGCCCCTCAAGTAAATGGGGTTTTAACCACGAATCTTAACTGCTTTTAGGTGAAATCTTCAAATAAAAATTTAAAAAGTGGGTTGGATCATTACAACTTAAATAAATTGTGATGCTTTGTAGGTAAGAAGAAGGGGTTTTTGAGATTAATAGGAAATTGTGTTATTTCCTACATAAAACCAGCCAATATTGGCATTACTGGTAGAAAATCCTGGGGTTTTTGGTTAAATTTGGGTGATTGCTTTTCTCTGCCTCTTCCCAGCCACTGCCACACACAGAATTCCTTCCCAGGCAGCAGCAAACAACCACAGCCCGTTACTTTCTAAGGAAATTTCCATTTAAATTCCTCAAGAACAGAGATTTTTTAAGGAATTTTTTTCAGTGTTTGCACCTTTTTTCCCCCCCTGCTTTGGGAATGATGAACGGAAGGAGAGATTTTCCTATCCGCGTTCTGAGCCAGTGGCTGGGAGGATGCAGAGTGTTTTTCCTGAAGGTTTCCCAGAAGGAAGCAGCCGTGTTTTGATTGTGACTGGGCTGCCTCACATCTCTCGAGATGAAAGGCCGTGTTTGGAATGAACTGGGCTGAGATTCTCTGGAATTTGCCAAAGCTCGGAATTTGATTTTAACCCTCCAGTGCCACCCGTTGATTCACGGCCTTACCACAATCCTCTGACATCACTCGTGGATGTCTCCTTGGATTTGTCATCAGCGGGGTGATTTATTTCCTGTTCTGAGAAGCCCAGAGCTCAGGGTTTGAATAATAAAATCACCCTGGAGGGAGGCAAATCCCATCCAGCGCCGCACGGAACACACGCCAGCTGTTTACTCCAGCTGGAATGTTCCAGGATTTTCAGTGTTGCATCACCGAGGACCCAGGCCCGTGGTGAAACAAATGAGCTGCGGGGAAATGAGGGAATTCTTGGTTTTTTGCTTTCGTTTTCTTGAAAGGAGGAAAACTTCTGGCCGGGTTTTTCCTGGGACAAAGGGCTCTGAAAGGTGTCACCGTGAATTTCAGAGCTTTCTTAACCTTGCGAGCGCAGCCAGAGAAGGAAGGGGAACACGGGTTGAACATCCTGTGTTTTGTCCTTGGTATCAGCTGGAGAAAATCGGGCAGATTTTTCCTGTTATTTTGTTACAACCGCAGCTCCCGGGGAACGCACAAAATTGCTTTTATGAATTAACTGAGAAACCATAACAGGGACGTAACGAGAGTACATCGATCCTGAATTAGCTGGGGCTGCAGCTGGGCAGGATGAGGGCAATTCTGGGGGCTCCTACGTGGTGTGTGACATCCCCAGGCAGGAGCGGTGCTGAACAGACACAATGAGGGACATTGTCACCGTGTCCCTGACCCTGCTTTCCCCTGACCGTTCTGTCTCCTGAGGTTTCCTTCTCCTGAGGTTTCCTTCTCCTGAGGTTTCCTTCTCCTGATGATTCTTTCTCCTGAGGTTTCTTTCTCCTGAGGTTTCTTTCTCCTGAGGTTTCCTTCTGATTATTCTTTCTCCTGAGGTTTCTTTCTCCTGAGGTTTCTTTCTCCTGAGGTTTCCTTCTCCTGACCGTTCTTTCTCCTGACCGTTCTGTCTCCTGACTGTTCTTTCTCCTGACATTTCTGTCTCCTGAGGTTTCTGTCTCCTGAGGTTTCTTCCTTTCTCCTGCTCTCTTTTGTTTCTGCCCAGTGGCCTCTGCCACAGTTCCTTTCGTGACCTTTGTGCCACCTTGGTCTCAGGAATCCACTGGCGCCTTCCCTTCTCCATCCAGCGCTCCCCTCCCCTGGCCCCAGTGAAAGCTCTGCAGTTCCTACCCAGTGATTCAACCAATAACACCTCAAACCAGCAACAAGCCTGGCTCTTCCTCATTGGTTTTGTTCCTTCTTCCATATTTCTTTCCTTCACCGACCCTTATTCCCTCTGGATTAAATCACCTTTTGCTGGCTGCCACTGCCAGTCGAAGCTTCTCATTCTTCATAAATTCGGTGCAAATTTTCCCAGCCTGTTCTGCTCCTGTGGCACGTGCCACGCCATCAATCCCTGCATGGACAGTGTTTCCCGTTCCTGCCTGAGCCACTGCCACTTTCAGTGTCACCAGGGGTGACAGGAGCACAGCACAGAGTTATGGATCGAACAGGGAGGCTGTGGGGGTTTGCAGAGGAGCCCCTTGGATACCCCCAGCACTCACTAATTACCATTCTCCTCCCAATTAATGTTCAATATTCTGCTCTTCTCATAGCCCCAGGCCTGGGGGTTAAATTTGAGGGGTGTAGCCCTTTGGGAAATGTCACCCACAGCACTCCAGGGATTGAAGCTTTGTCCAGGGCTGGTGTTTTCCTTGCCTGTGCCTCAGCTCTGCTTTTCCTGTACCTCGGCACGTTCGGCCGCGCCGCTGGCATGCCTTTACACGACCTCCAAACCCCAACTCTTTCATTTTTCCCGTGGGTGTAGGATGTACACAGCCTCGCGCACGAACCTTTGTGGAAAGCGTAAACAAAGGCTGGCTAACGCTGGTGCTGCTGAGAGCCCCAGCTTTTCGTAGGAGCGAAGGAGCTCTGGGTTACAAATATCCCTGAATTCCAGGTAATTAGCACGGAGCTGCTGCTCTTGCACCATCCTCCTCTGCCTGGCACGTGGAGAATGGCTCTGGGCCCACGCAGAGTGAAGGATTCATTTTGAAATTGTCCTTTGCTGCAAGATTTGACCTTTTGATTTGGAGAGCATAAAAGTCAAGTGGTTGTGGTGCTTTGGGCTTTTACGGGAGCACGGAGGAACCATGAGTTCCTGAGCAGCCGAGCCACGGAGTAACCGGCTGCATGCACCGACGTGGGCTCGTGAGCACCTACAGAGATTATTTTTAAAGGATGTGGTGCTGGGGTGATGCAGATTATTCAGAAACCACCCATAACCGTGCGAGAAATCAGGCAGATAACGAGCTGAACGAGAGCTGTTGAGTGCTGAAGTGATGTGAGATTGAAAAAGCCGAATTTCAGAGCGGGGCTGAGGCAGCTCCAGGGGGAGTTCGGGAGCCATCCCGGGGCTGTTCCCGGGGCTGTTCCCGGGGCTGTTCCCGGCTCTCCAGGGGGAGTTCGGGAGCCATCCCGGGGCTGTTCCCGGGGCTGTTCCCGGCTCTCCAGGGGGAGTTCAGGAACCATCCCGAGGTTGATCCCGGCTCCCCAGGGGGAGTTCGGGAGCCATCCCGGGGCTGTTCCCGGCTTCCTAGGGGAAGTTTGGGAGCCATCCCGGGGCTGTTCCCGGCTCTCCAGGGGGAGTTCAGGAACCATCCCGAGGTTGATCCCGGCTCCCCAGGGGGAGTTCGGGAGCCATCCCGAGGCTGTTCCCGGCTCCCCAGGGTGAGTTCGGGAGCCACCCCGAGGTTGATCCCGGCTCCCCAGGGGGAGTTCGGGAGCCATCCCGGGGCTGTTCCCGGCTCTCCAGGGGGAGTTCGGGAGCCATCCCGGGGCTGTTCCCGGCTCTCCAGGGGGAGTTCATTCCTGCCGGCACTCCGCTCCGCGTGTTGCGCCCGGCTGCCGGCGAACACACCCCCCGAAAGTTGGACTCACGCATCCCTTGGTAAGTATTTCAGTTATGCCATTGACGTCAATGCAGTCATTAAATAGATTGCCGGCCCTCCCAGCAGCAGCCCCGTGCCAAAGAACCCAGAGGCAGCCGCATTTTAAAAGAAGAACATCAGGTTTGCTTTTAGCCTTTGGAGAGAATCAGGGAAAAGTTTCTTCTGAAGTCACCCCTTGCAATAAGGGTGGGTTTTTCGCTTCGTTTTATAAAGCTCATTTTCGCTAGGTAATTGCTGGGGTTTATTGCAAACACGTTTGTTACGTTGCTGTGTGCATAAACAGCTCCTAACGAGACCAAAGAGTCATTTTTGTGACCAGCTCTGGCTGACAAGTGACACTTGTTTCAGGTCCCCTGGCCGGATTTATTTGTGTATCGAGTGACGGGAGGCATTCGGGCAAACCTGCTTAGCCTTTGACTCCCGCAATCCTGCCAGGATTGATTTCATGACATCTATATAAGAAAATAGCCTTCATTTCTCCTCGGCAGCCTCTGAAGACACACCAGCTAATCACGGCTCCATAGCAACAGATACAAACTGTTTTCCCCCCTCCGCCCCACCTGTGGATGTCACATGAAGATGCTACACGTGCTGCTGCCATCAGGAGCCTGTCACTGCCCGGGCCAGCTGCCTGCGGGGCTCGCTGAGCATTCCCGCTGTCCTGCTGTATTCCCGAGCCGGAGACAGCCATTCCTCCCCCGATACCAGTGCTGGGGGCAGCTCTGGGCACGCAGATCCTTTTTCCCGGTCAGGAATGGCTCTGGAGAGAGGCTCCCGAGGACACAGATCCTCAGGCAGCTTTGCTGTGCCAGGAGGAGTAGGAGTGGTGTGACAGCAGCAGCAGAGGGTTTTGGGAAGGTCACAGAGCTCTGGGGTTTTGGTGAGGTTGTCATTTCACTGATGATCCCATGCTCGGCTGTGTAGGATCGCACCAGTCCCAAGGA